>PVJS01009991.1:0-49052 GCA_004027185.1 Glis glis | reverse complement strand
CTGCGAACCCGGATCCTCCAGTCTCCGCCTCCCAAAGTACTGGGATTACAAGCGTGCGCCACTATGCCCGGCTATCCTTTATTTTTTTTTATTTTTTTATTTTTATTTTTTTGTGGTACCGGGAATTGAACGCAGGGGCGTTCTACCTCCGCGCTATGCCCCCGGCCCTATTTTTTTTTTATACTTTATTTTGAAACCGGGTCTCACGAAGTTGCGGAGGGCCTCACTAAGTAGAGAGAAAGAGAGAGAGAGACAGAGAGAGAGAGAGAGTGAGAGAGAGAGAGAGAGCTGAGGCTGGCCACGAACCTGGATCCTCTGGTCTCCACCTCCCAAGTATGGGGATTACAAGCATGCGCCACCATGCCTGGCCCCAGTACACTTACTTCTAATGGGGGCATATAAATGGGAAGAAGGGGCTGGGGTGTGAGCATGGTGATGGAACATGTGAGTTGCATGTGTGATGGCCTGGGTTTATCCCTCAGCACAAAGAAAAGGAAAGGAAAGGGAAGGGAAGAAAAGAAAAAAGAAGGAAGGAAGGAAGGAAGGAAGGAAGGAAGGAAGGAAGGAAAAAAAGAAAAAAAGGGAGGAAGTTGTAGTGGTAGAAGATGTTAGTTCTAGTCCTTAAAGTAAAAATCAGATATACTTGCCTTTCCTTGAGACAATGGAGGACAAGGCTTGGTTTGGGTTGAGGGAACAAGTTCAATAAGGGATAGTCTCTCTCTCTCTCTCTCTCTCTCTCTCTCTCTCTCTCTCTCCTTCCTTCCTTCCCTCCCCACCATCCCCTTCACTGTCTTTCGATAAATACACGTGCTGTAGTTTTACCTATTGCATTACTCTGAGCAATAACACACTTCAAGTCAACAAAAAGCCCTGTGTGCTGGATGTCACTGTTTAAGAAGACTGAAGAGAAATTAGACACAAGCCACTTAGTAGCTGCGATTCTCATTGGTTCATTCCTTTCCACAGCTAAGCTGTGACTGAGCATGAGGGAAAGGAACGTCACTCCTTTTGGTCCAAGGGTTGGTCTTGACCACTGTTTACTACTAACCAGTTTTCAAGCGACCTGAGCCTCTGATGACTTCACAATGGATTGGGTTCCTTTGGACCAGTGTGTGGTGGTCCACAGCCAGCTCAACACACTCTGGAAAGAAGCAGGGAGTTGATTCTCAATTTCAGTCCAGCAGGACAGGTTTACATAATAATTAAAAGGTCCTAGACACTGTGACTATGCGTAGTATTTTATTGGTCTGATAGCTAAATTGGCTATCAGAAAATGTGTTACACTTAATAATGTTATAGAATAACTCATTAGATGACTGGGTCTGTAACTTTTAGTGAATTATGTAATTCCATGTCAGTACATTTCAGAACCTATTTTCAAACTTTGAGGTAAGTTAACCTTTTTAATTTTTTTTTTACTTTTTATTTTTGGTACTGGGGATTGTACCCAGGGGAGTTCTACCTTTGTGCTACAATTCTAGCCATTTTTATTTATTTATTTTAAAATTTTGAGACAGGGTCTCATAAAATTATTATGCGCTGGTCTCAAACTTGTGATTCTCCTGGTCTCAGCTGCCCATATGATTACAGGCATGTGCCACTGTGCCCAGCCAAGGTAAGCATTTTTAAGAGAAAAACAAAAGAGCAAAACAACAACAAAATCAGAAAAACAAAAGAGCAAATCGACGACAAAATCATGCTTACTACTAAGAGTCAGTTATGGTAGTAGGAAAGCTAGTTTTAAATAGAGAAGACCCATTTATACCTGCACATTAAAATGTAGGATAAGCTATATTTTATCAGCTTCATTTCACACATAACTCAGTAAAAAAGCATGTGGTGTGACTCTATTGATAGTCACAGCATCCTGCTATCCAGCAACATTTCTTCAAAAAGAGCATGTCTTGAAATCAATTTTAGTCTTCAAAATATAATTTCCCTGAAGTTCTGGAAATCTTCAGGGATGTTTTTCTGGTTTTAGGAAATGCACTGAATCCTAATTTGCTACCAAAACATTCCAGGCCACATTTTTCACCTT
The DNA here is from genome assembly GCA_004027185.1 of Glis glis. Classification (NCBI taxonomy): domain Eukaryota; kingdom Metazoa; phylum Chordata; class Mammalia; order Rodentia; family Gliridae; genus Glis; species Glis glis. Next base: position 47,014 of record PVJS01009991.1, on the reverse strand, counting down.
TTTTCTTTTTTTGGTGGTACTGGGGACTGCACCCAGTGGTATTCTACCTTTTAGCTACAAGCTACATCTCCCCCCCCTTTTAAATTTTGAAACAGGGTTTCTCTAAGTTGCTGTGAGTCTTGCTACATTGCTGAGGCTGACCTTGAACCGTGATCCTCCTGTCTCAGCCTCCCAAGTATTGGGATTACATGCATGCACCATCACACCTGGCACCTGTTTGGTTTTGAGATTACTTTAACATCTTGGCTCTTCCACCCAGGTTTTTTCATTATGTTGAATCATTGAGAGAACAACAACAAAAGGACAAGAAGAATGAAAAGTAAAGTCATATTTGCATTTCCTTGATAAAACACTTTACTTGTTGACAACTGGCTAGCCTTTTGCCACTGGAAAGTTGAAATCCTATTCTTCCTACAAACTGAGAATGATTCTCAGAAAGTTTTCTGCCCTTCACTTCCCAGAAAAGACGCAGATAAATTTCTTGGCATTTTTGCTCATGAAATCAATAACAGTTAACAATATTGTGGATGAAATGAGAAGCAACATTAGTTTATCTTCACTTAGTTGAAGTGCCACTTCCATGCCATTATCCCTCTTTACAGTCACAATGACACATGATTTAAATATAAGATACATTTGTTTAATTTTAAATAAATCCCACTATCATAATTTACATTTGTCTGACTTACTTTTTTTTAATATTATGTTAAGTGAGATCAGCCAGTCTCATAAGGTCAAGGGTCTTATGTTTTTTCTCATATGTGAAAGCCAGAGAGGAAATAGGAAACAAAAGGGACTTGAGTCAAATGAGGAGCGAGACCAGTAAAACTGTGGAAAGGGACTGGGGGAGGGAGGAGGGGAGGGGACAATCAGGCTTGATGAGGGAACAGTTCAAATAAGCTTGTGTCCATACATGAAGGTATCACTACTAATCTCACTAATATGCATGGGGAGTGAGGAAGGGGGTGTGGGGTGGGATATGGAGGGAAATAAACCAAGTGATATGTGCAGCTACTTAATGAGGCCCTCCGTAACTTAGTGAGACCCTGTTTCAAAATAAAGAATAAAAAAATAGGGCTGGGGGTGTAGCTCGGAGGGAGAATGCCCCTGGGTTCAATTGCCAGTACCGCAAAAAAAAAAAAAATCATGATCTTCCTTGAGCATCCCCACCAAAGTGAACAAAAGAACAAATGAACGAACTACTAACCAACCACGGGACACCTTGATTTTTTTGTGTGGGGTGGATACTTGGGATTGAACTCTACTTCTGAGCTATACCCCCAGCCCTATTTTATTTTTTATTTTGAAACAGGGTCTTACTAAGTTGCTGAGACTGGCCTGGAACCTGCAATCCTGCCTCAACCTCTCAGTACTGGGGTGGTGAGCCACCATGCTGGCTCACCTTGATCATTTTTTATGGCTCTCTATCTCAGAGAATCACACTACGTTTTGTTTAGTTGTCTAAGCCAAAGATGCAAAAGCTTTCCTAGTGCTGCCCTTTCTTTCAGTACTCATTTCTAGTCCTTCTGAATGTCTCTCGAATCAGTCATCTTTGCTTCATCTGTATCTCCACTGCCACCTCACTCATCTCTTGCCTGAATCTTTAAGCCCATTGTTTTGATCTCCCTTCAAGAGAGAACCAGCCATGAGGAGTACAGATAACTGCTGTTGGCTCCAGGATCAGCCTCAGCCTATGAGCTAAGGTCACTTACTTCTTTTGCAGTCTCAAGCAATGACTAATCACAGAAGGGACAATACAGTGCAGCTTCTTCTTACCACTGCGGAACTCCTCTGTGAGCAGTCTTTGTGCTGGAGGTCTTTCTGAGCTCCTTGAGACTTCTCAAAGTATGTAGCCATCAGGGATCTTCCTATGAATCCCTCCTTCCTAACACCTCTCTTTCACAGATTGCAAACTTATGTAGCAGTTTAAAATCTTTCCCCACTACAGCTCCTACTCCTTTTTACCTATCACAGACATGGCCCTCAATACATCTCTTGCACTTCTAACTTCATCTTGGCATCTCTTCCATAAAGGACGTGAACTGACACACATCTGAACTGCTCTTCTCTTATCCACTTCTTGCTTCCTTCCACATTTCTTGATGCAGCCAGAATATTTTTATGTCCCCCCTGTGGCTCCGTGGTTGAAATCTTTCCTCGGATTCCATTGTTCATAAGTGATTAAAATAACTAACGCATTGCATTAAGTCCTGCTGATTCTGGCTGGGCCTCCCACCCTTACCTCATCTTGTTCAAGCTCCACACTGGCTTTCCTTTAGTTCCTTGGATGTGTCCTCCTTTTCCCATCCAGTTTCACTGGCCTCACCATCCTTCTTCTTTGCAACTTTCAGTTCATCTTTCAGGATGCAGCTTAAACTCTCCTGCAGTGTTTTAGCTGATATCATGAACTATATCTTGTCCTCCTATTCTATACTACTGTAGTGATATGTATCTTTCTATCATAAAACCTGTAATAGCTATGATTCACAATTATTGTTGATGCTTTGATTAAAACTCAACTGTGCCAATAGAATGAGGGCTCCACGACTGCAGCCTCTGCTTTCGCTCATCAATGTCTCTACGGCTGAAGCAATGGGCAACAAGGAGTAGCTACTGATATCATTTATTAAGGGAATGAATAAAAATATTTATAGGGTTATCTTTTATTCAAAATCCATTGAAACTTTATTTCAAATAGACACCTGCTTTAAAAATTTTTTTTTTATTTCTACCAGTAAATTATATGTGTTTTTCAACCTTCTCAGGCAGGAGTTAGTCAGCACAAGTAAAATCTTGAGGACACCTGCATTTCAGATAGTTTTTCTCCTTTCACGTTATTAAGCTAGTTGGAGGGATAGCATTAGCTCAGCAATAGGGATTTCAGGGTTTGTTTACCTTATAAAAGACACATAGGGGTAGAAAATAGCAACAAATCATTATTTTATGCAACAGCACTTTGGGGAATTAATTCTGTAGGTTTGGCTTTGAGGTGACCTGAATAAGGTTTAGACTGAGAAAGAAATGGGATGGTAAGGTAGATTTATTTAAAAACATTATTTGATAAATCTTTTTCTGTATCCTTTGGAGAACCCAGTTCAGGTTGGAGGAAGGTCCAATATTGCCTCATGCTAAAGGGCATTGACCCTGGACTCAGCTTGCCTGGGCTTGAATTGTGGTCTTGTCACATTCTGGTTGTTGTATCCATGGTAACACAGGGATGAGAGCTCTTCTTCACATAGTTTTATGAAAATTAAATGAGGAATTGCATGTCAAACTCTTACTATGGTAACTAAAATAGTAATAGTAAAAATCCTCAGCTATTATCAATATTGTTCTGTTTTCTTCTAAGTTATTTGCATTTGAAGTTCCTGAACTAAGAATGTGCCATTCTGGGTAGAAATATTTTCCTTTTTATTGCTGGTTTTCCACATTTGTTTCATATGGATGACAGAAACAGGGGGTGCTGTATTATGATGTACACTGTAGAGATAATGTAGTGTCCTCTGTAGTCAAACTAACCTCTGCTACCAAGACACCTGACCTCAGACACGTCCCTCAGCCTGTGATGACTCAGTCTCTCCTTACATGAAATGGAGATAATAAAAGTTTCTACTTCATAGGGTTTTTGTGAGCATAAATAAGTTAATAAATATGCAGGCCATAGTACAATGCCAGGCATATGATCTATAACATTAATAAGTCTTGACTTCTCAGTAAGTTTAGAGCTCTTTGAAGACACAGACTGTGATAAAGAATTCTTATTCTTCTTTTCACAAGGTACCTACCTTTGTGCTGGGCATGTAGCAAAGGTTCAATACATCAATGCTTGTTAATTAACTATTTAGTATGCACAACAAGGCCTTGATTATAAGTCTGCAATTGTCTGTTTTTGAACATCTTTTTCTCTGAGCCTAGGTTTAAGTCCTATTAAATCTAGTTCTCAGCACTAAATTTGCAGCTCATTTGGAATGTGTTATGTGGTTCTGATGATGCAGTCTTAATGGAAGAATTTTCATATTCCAAAGTTGTAGTCCAAATGTCAATAGCATATTCACAGTCAGGTTTTGTTGTCCTTTCCTGAACTGACTTCTGGTCTAGAAATCCAATCTCAAATTAGTGGTATTTCTCATGCCCAACTATATATATTACACTCAAAGGAAATAATAACCTTCAGAAAAATTTCTGGAGAGTCTGAAATTTCTGGGTAGTCTTTACACAAAACTGCAATATATGCTTTTGGGAAGTCTCATTCAAAGATCAAAAAAACATGTAATTAGGAGATAGGCTTCAATTTCCAGAAATGATCTTTAGTGACTATTTTATTGAAGAATGCCTATATGAAGAATACATAATAATTTAAAATTATAATTTGCTTAATATCAGCTCCTTTGAACAAGCGGTGATTACCAGCTTAGGTCTAAACCCCATACAGCTGTTCCTTGCATCCTGTTTATGATGTGAGCCAGCAGACCCTACTGTTAACATCTTGTGTGTTTGTGTCTGTGTGTGCACATAAGACATGCAGCTCAAATCTACATTTCCAATATTAAAGGTGGGCCAACATCCATAAAGTTTAGGTATAAGAATTCATTATATAAAATGCGTTTCCCAGTAGAAAATGTTTAAAAAAAAACCATGGTTGCTTAGATCTAATACAAACACAAATGTGATGGAGGATCTTACTACCTTAGGAATCCCCTAAATTGCTAAATTGTTGTTTACTATTCCTGCATTGGAGGCAGCAGATACAGTGGGTAAGACATGGGGTTGTAGAATTAGATAAATCTGGGTTAAAAATCCCAACTTCAGTGCTTTCCACTTGTGTGTTCTTAGGCAATTAAGTTAATATCACCAAATTTCAGCTTTCTTTTTATCTGAAAATGGAGATTCATTAACTCCTTTCTCATAAAGTATAATAGAGCTTACACAGGACAATGCATGCCAAAAAAATTAGCCTTCTGTCTGGAACATAATATGCTTTCAATTAAAGTTATTATTAATATTTTTATTATGTTTCAAAAATTCCAGTCTTTTCCTAGGGTAATGATTGGACATATTGATGTTAATTCATAGGGTTACTTTATTTTTCCTTGATATTTCTTCTTATTCTTCCATTTTACTAAATTACTTATAGAAATAGTACATAGAGAGAAGATAGATCATGTGTCTCAAAGTAGAAGTCCATTGTCCCTCATGTAATAGTCTAGAGACAAGTAGATGGTTCAAAGCAGTGACTAACCCTGTTCAGTGAGGTCATTGGGAGTCCAGTTTCCTTTCATTTTGCTGTCCATAATCCCCTAGGATGGTATCTTCTCTACTGTGGCTACGGCAGATTCACCAGCTCCTTGCCCATTTACTAGGATGCAGAAGGAGAAAGTAAAGACCAAACAGCTTCCTTACTGAGGGGTGGCTCAGCAGTGGTATATTTCAGTTTCATTCGCATTCAATTGATCAAAATTTAGATGCATGTGTCTATCTGCAAGGGAGGATGTGAAAGGGAGTGTCTAGTATGGCCCTTTGTCAGGAGAAAATGCAGAGGTTCTATTACTAAAGTGAAGGGGACAGTTAGTGTCTTTGCCACAAATAATAGGATATAGAGTAAAAATATTTTTGGACCATGGGTCAAGAAAACCAGGCTTATGTCTTGGATCAGTTCAAAGTAGTCATGCGAACTTGAAATCTCTGAGCACAGGTCTTATCTTCCTAGGGGCCTCACTGTCTTGTCTCTTTACTGCCTCGCGCACTCCTTCACCACATGCCATAATAATAATTAACATTTATTGAGCCCTTGCTATGTGGGAGACAATAATTGCACATGCATTTTCTCATTTAACACTCCAACAGCCTTGTGAGGTAGGCATTATTAATATCCTCACTTCACAGACAAGGAAACTGAAACACAAAGCAGTTAAGTAACTCGTACAGTTGGGAATTGATCTCAGGTTCATTAACTGCAGAACTCAAGTGCTCACGTGAAGAGTAGGACCTTGTTTCAGCGCTTGACTGAAATGTCATGTTAGTTTCTTATGTTTGCTGTAGCAAATTACCAAAAACTTAATGGCTTACAAACAGCACACATTTCTTATCTTACAGCCCTAGAGGTTAGAAGTCTGAAGTGGGTCTGGTGGGGCTAAAATTAAGATGTTGGGAAGAATGAGTTCCTGTTAGAGGTTTCAAGCTGGGCGTGGTGGCGCACGCTTGTAATCCCAGTACTTGGGAGGCTGAGACCGGAGAATCTGGGTTCGCAGCTAGCCTCAGCTACTTAGTGAGACTCTCCGCAACTTAGTGAGACCCTGTTTCAAAATAAAGAATAAAAAATAGGGCTGGTGTGTATCTCGGAGGTAGAATGCCTCTGGGTCCCATCCCCAGTACCTCAAAAAAAAAAAAAAAAGAAAAAGAAAAAAAATAGAGGTTTCAGGTGAGAATACATTTCCTGGCCTTTCCAGATTTTTAAAAAATTTTTTCTAATTTTTATTTTTTTCAGTACTGGGGATCGAACCCAGGGGCATTCTACCTCTGAGCTACACCCCCGGACCTATTTTATATTCTTTATTTTGAAATAGGGTCTCACTAATTTGTGGAGGGCCTCACTAAGTAGCTGAGGCTGGCCTCGAACCTGTGATCCTCCTGTCTCAGCCTCCCAAGTACTGGGATTACAAGCGTGCACCACCACACCCACTCTTTCCAGGTTTTAGATGATGTCCCAGCCTACAATCCACATCACTCCAAATACTCCAAACTGCTTCCATCATGGAGTCTCCTCTCACTCTCCCGCCTTCCTCTTTCACTTGTAAGGACCCTATGATTGCATTTAGGACAATCCAAGATCATCTTCCCACTTCAAAGTCCTTGATCACATCTGTAAAGTCCCTTTGTCATATAAACTAACATTCACAAGTTCTAAGGATTTTGATTAGAACATTTTAGGGGAGCCATTATTTTGCCTACTGCAAACTTTTTGTGTGTATGTGTGGTGCTGGGGATTGAACCCAGGGGCATTCTACCTCTGAGACACACCCCCAGCCCTATTTTATTTTTTATTTGGAAACAAGGTCTCGCTAAGTTGATATGAGCCTCACTGAGCTGCTGAGGCTGGCTTTGAATCTGTGATCCTCCTATCTCAGCTTCCCAAGTACTGGAATTACAGGTGTGCACCACCATACCTGGCTATACACATTTTTTTAAAGGATGTCAATAACTTATTAATTAGCAAATTTTAGGGATTTCCTCAAGCTTTTCCACCTGTGACCTACATGTAACATTTGATATTATCTACCATATACTGTCTCTCTCAAAACTCTCCCCATTTGTAATTTTTTGGTTACAACTTGCCTGAATTTCTATCCTCTTTGCTGACTAATTTTATCATTTTAATCCATTCTCTTGTTCTTGTCCCTCTCAGTGTTGATGTTTTCCAGGCACTTGTAGAGTCTTTATTCTTCTGATTCCACACTAGTTATATTGATATTCCTCTTGCCCCCCGATCTTATAATAGAATCTGTAACCAAAATTGAGACAACATTCATCATTTGTGTCCTTAACCTGGTTTTGCTCTTGAATTTCCATGTAACATGTTAAAGATATCTCTAGATCTCTTCCCCTGACTATTCTGACCTCTCCAGCCCCACATTTCAAACTGAAATTATGGCCTACTTTCCTATGTCTGGGTTTAATATTTTTGTTGATGCCCCCTTGTCTTCTCAGCTATCCTGTCACATGGACCCCGTGTCCTCTTAGACACTTCCAACTCGTTTGTTCCTAAGAATGTATGGCTCCTACTCATATAACATGTTATTCTCGTTCCTCCCATGTGCTCCATTTCCATTGCAATTCTTAGAGTTCTCTTTCTAGGTCTATCTCATTATCATAAGAATCAATTTTATACATTGTTGTCTTATTACATTGCTCCAGCTCACAGACTCTTATTTATAGAACAGTCCAGTTTCAATAGTCGACTTTCAACATTATTTCTTCCAAAGGAGCATTTATGTACTTTTTGCTTCTGGACACTTGGACTCTTCGTTCCCTGTTCATCATGCATTTCCTGTCTGCCCTCTCACTCGTAACGGCCTCACACCTGGAGCTTTTTCTCATCCATTAAGCATTTATCTAAACTCAAGTCATTCTTTAGGATTTGATTTAGGGCTCTGCGTCTCCCAGGAAGCCTTCAGGTAATTACTTCATTTTTGAATGATCAGATAATTTTCCATCTTTTTAGTCAATTTAATAGCTTTTACTCATTTATGTGGTTATTTTGAAACTGTCACTGAAAGAAAATTTGTATTTGATTCATTACTCGATATAGGTATTTGAGACATATTCTGAAGACATAAATCTATAAAATGGGAAAGTTGGACAAGAGAAATTATTTTCAGTTTGGAGAATAAGAAAAGGGTATCATAATCTTGGGTGTGTGTGATTGTTTCAAAAGGTACATTGAATATTATAAAAAACTTAGAGAAATTAAAAACCTATTTTTAAAATTAAAAATTGATTAGGGTCATACCTTTGGTGATTTTTGCCATACATTTTAGTGAATGCCAGTGTGGACTTTGAGGTCAAATCTTTGGGTTTGAATTCTGGTCAAACCAGGTAATAGTTGGTAGGTTACTCAACCTCATTTTCTTCACATTTTGCCTCTCAAAAGCTGAAAAATAACAATAGCTATCTCATAATACACAGAATAGTACCTAGCATATGATAAATCTCTAATCCATTCAATTATTAGCAATCATTATTATTTTGCAAAAGTGAGCATAGTTTTAAAAGATTGAGAAGTTTTACAGTGGATGATATTTATCATACTATATCCCTAAATCTCTATTATTCTAACATTAGCATAATTCTGCCTAATGTATACTACTGTATGGTTTTATATACAGACAGTTAAAATGATAACTTTTATCTTTATTATGGATTTATTAGGCATTAGATACTTTTGAGACTTAGTCATTTTTTTGCGTATTTTTTGGGGGGGGATTGAACCCAGTGGCATGCTACCTCCAAGCTACACCCCCAGCCCTATTTTTTTATTCTTTATTTTGAAACAGGGTCTCACTAAGTTGCTGAGGCTGGCCACGAACCCGGATCCTCCAGTCTCAGCTTCCCAAGTACTGGGATTACAAGCGTGCGCCACCACTTTGAGTCAGTACTTACTGATTTTAGTTTTTTTTTCCAATTTGTGGCAATATGCTTATAAAGAATAGAGGGAGGTCTTTAAAATTATTTGGATAAATTCTCCCATTGCATTTTCTTCTAGTTTAGATTATATTCCTGTTTTATAGCACTTATAACTCTCACTTGTATGTGTGTATGTTTAGTGCATTAAACTCACACAAAAATTTATAAGTAATTAGAATGCAATAATTCACTTTATAGGTTGCTTATATTTAAAAAAGCCTATCCTAGCCAGGCATGGAGGTGCATGCCTGTACTCCTATTACTTGGAGACTGAGACAGGAGGATCACAGGTTTGAGGCCTGCCTCAGCAATTTAGTGAGACCCTCAGCAACTTAGTGAGAACCTGTTTTAAAAATAAAGATATAAAAATAGGGCTGGGGATGTAGCTTGGAGGTAGACTGCCCCCAGGTTCAATCCTCAGTACCAAAAAAAAAAAAAAAAATATATATATATATATAAAGGGCTGGGGGTGGTGTAGCTTGGAGGTAGAATGCCCCTGGGTTCAATCCCCAGTACCAAAAAAAAAAAAAAAAAAAAAAAAAAAAGCCTATCCTGCACCACCAGACTTGAAATAGTTTCATTGTTGTACTTTTTCCTCTGAATTTTATGTCAGCCAGACTATATATACCACATGATATATAGTTGGATAATATGAGAAGAAATAGAAAATTATTTTTTTAAGCTGGGCATGGTGGCATATGCCTGTAATCCCAGTACTTGGAAGGCTGAGACAGGAGGATTTCAGACTCAAGGCCAGTCTCAGCAATTTAACAAGACCCTGTTTCAAAATAAAAAAAGTAAAAAGGGTCAGGTGTGTAGCTCAGAGGTAGAATGCCTCTGAGCTCAATCCCAGTACCAGATAAATAAATAATAAAATTGTTTAGAATCTAAAAATCTGCCAATATATTTTAACTGAGCAATGCTCTATAAATAGTAAACCAGTTGCTAAACATTTCCATTTTAAAATTAAAGTTGGTACTGAAAGATACCAATTTGGCACCATTTGCATATTCATACTATTGAGAGCATTATTTTAGCCATGCTAAAATTGTTAGAACTAACTCAGATTGCAGTTAGAATACAGAAAACCTTCACATTCTGAGTAATTATTGTGCTGTGAGGCAGTGACTAAAGAAACTGTCCACAATGTAAACTCACATGCATTTTTAAGATTAATAAACACTTGAGTGGCCGGGCGTGGTGGCTCACGCTTGTAATCCCAGTACTTTGGGAGGCGGAGACTGGAGGATCCGGGTTCGCGGCCAGCCTCAGCTCTCTCGCTCTCTCTCCCTGTCTGTCTCTCTCTCTCCTTAGTGAGGCCCTCCGCAACTTCATGAGACCCGGTTTCAAAATAAAGTATAAAAAATAGGGCCAGGGGTGTAGCGCGGAGGTAGAACACCCCTGCGTTCAATCCCCGGTACCGCAAACAAAACAAAACAAAACAAAACAAAACAAAAAAAATAAAAAAATAAACACTTGAGTTTATTCTTTGCCATGTAATTGATATAAGACACCATCTCTATTCATATTATCTGTGATTTAAAAATCCAAAATACAGCCAGGCTGGTGGTGCACAACTATAATCCCAATACTTTGGAGGCTGAGACAGGAGGATGGCAGGTTTTAGCTGGCCTCAGCAATTTAGAAAGATGCTGTAGCTTGAAGGTAGAATGCTCCTGGGTTCAATCTTCAGTACCAAAAAGAGAAAGAGAAAAAAAGAAAGAAAAAGGAAAAAAAATCCAAAATATACTTACAGAAATGTAAAATGCTAAACCCTTTCGGCTATAATGACTTCTTTCCTTAAACTTTTCTTATGTGGCATGTTATCAGATTACAAATATGAAAGTCTCTTTTAATTCTTAATCCCATTTCAATCAGAATTTGGCCAGAGTAACTTACTGAGAAATCAGGTTCACAGATATTTCCAGTTTTTCAAATCACATACTAACAAGGAAAGTGTTAAATAATACTTTGATTACAGAATCTTTACTGGTGTTGTTGCTGGTAGGTAAAAATAAATATGGTTTACTTTTTCAATTCATCAGCAAAGTATGCTGACAACTAGAAATATGGTTCTTTTTATAAATAAATGTTTTTGACACAGAAGTAATTGAAAGGGAATGTATAGGTGTGGTATAAGCCAGAAGTTCTAGAATCTCATAGCAAATTTTCAACTTATGATTAGTTGAAGCAATTCATCTATATATCAGTTTTATATTATTTAATAAAAGCACAACTAAATATATGTAACACTGATTCTCAACTTTGGTCACACATTATACTCATTTGGGGAGCTCTGAAAAAAATATCCTATTAACATTATAATCTCTGGGAGTAAAGTTGTGGCATCCGTGATTTTTAAGAGTTTCTAAGACCTTAAGAATACTCGATCAGGTTTGGGAATCACTGGAACAAATATTTTGGCTTTTCTAACAGGTAGACTTATAGGAATGGACACAATACCTGAATATCTCTCTCTCTCTTTCTATCTATCCATCTATATATATACACATATATGTACACATATGTATGAACATATATACACATGTATGCATATATGTATACACAGAAATTTACATGCACACAGAGATAATAAAATATCATTCTTTAATTTTGCATGTGGGATTATTACAATGATAATCATGATATTTATTATTATAAGGCTAACATTCAGTGAGCTAAATGCTCGTCAATTTTATTTGTGCCCTTAACATATTCCCTTATTTAAGCCTCGCAATACTCATTGGCAATATTTGTGTGTGTGTGTGTGTGTGTGTGTGTGTGTGTGTGTGTGTGTTTGGTATTGGGAATTGAGCCCAGAGGCATTCTACCTCTGAGCTACACTCACCAGCCCTATTTTATTTTTATGTTGAAACAGGGTCTTGCTAGGCTGATGAGAATCTCACTGCTTGCTGAGGCTGTCCTCGAACCTGTGATCCTCCTGTCTCAGCCTCCCAAGTACTGGGATTACAAGCGTGCACCACTATGCCCTGCTCTGGAGTATGTTTTCTCTCCATTTTAATGATAAAGAAACGGAGGCACACTGATGCCGAGTTATTTATCCAAAGTCATAACACCAATAAGTTGTAGAGGCAGAATTTGAAAATGAGCCCTTAGAATTCAGATTCTGAGCCACTAATCATTTTGCTACATTGCTTTTAGTAGTCATTTATAGGTTTCTAATTATGTGGTTATAAGTAGAAAAATTAGATACTAGGTTAAGACTGCTGTGGAAGTATAGACAAGATCATTGGAGATGGATATTTATTACAGTTTATGTATTACGTGATACAAGAAAGCTGATTTACTAAAATTATTCTATTTTTCAATATACATTTTAAAAGTTAAGTGTATTCTGGTTTAAAAGATAAAGTCTGACTAATGTGCAGAAATCTCAGACATTGTTTGAAAGGTTCTGATAAACAAGGAGCTTCCTCATATTTTCTTTTTTGGGGGAATGTAGGCTCACATATCAAATCTGTTTACCTTAGGGCTTTTTGGTCTTTGATTTCAGAAAAATGTTTAACTATTTAGGCTGAAGTTCCACGAAGCCTCTAGATGGCAGCAGCTGTCTGTTCTTGGGCACCTTCTCCTGGGAAGCACGTTTGCCCAGAGAGCTGACTGAAATGGGAGGTAGGACCACAATTGGTGGTGGCTATATATGAAGATCCGCAAGTGGAAGTGTATTTTCTATTGGCTTTCCAGAAGCAATTTTCGGTTATTGGTTTTGAAAGCCTATCCTGTGCTTTTTATTTGAATAAGGATTGACTCATATTTGTCTGAATCTAAAGGAAAAAGCTGAACCAAATACAGGGCTTTCTCAACAAAAATAATATTCGAGGGCATTCTGTTATCGTCCTTTGACATTGCATACAAACTATTGCACACTTTTTAAAAAAATACAGTGACCTGCATGATATATGTAGAATCCCAGAAGCAACGATCCAGTAAATTTACTAACAGTTCCAGTAAATTTGCTTCACGGATCCCGCATCTGATGATTGCCTTCTGCTCTTGGCATTTTCTGCCTAATATACCATGTAATATGGTTCGAATGGAGAGTTTTATTTTGTCAAATCACTCACTAGAGAGGCCAGAGAAGCCTTGTGCTGTGTTTTAGACAAATGGAAGTTACCGATGGTTTGGGCTGCATTGCGTTTGAAGGCTTTATTAGAGTTGTCAAAGGAAAAAAGTCATACATACCCTTACTGTCTTTCAAATAAATTTACTTAAAGATCTTGGCTGCTCCTTATTTTTATGTTAAATTACACTGGAATGTTCAGATGGCCATTATTCAGACAACTCCTTGTTATGACTATCATTCTTTGGGTTGAATAATTGGTACTGATGAGGAAGGATGTTTCCATTAACAAGTTTTAGTAGAATTTGAACATTAGCTCTCCAGGCCTCAGACATCGAGAACCTTTTGAGCACTGAGTTTAAAGAAGCAGAGAGAAATGTTCTGTGGATCTGACCCTCCATGGTTTTCCCTCTGAACACTACTCAGATAAGTTCTGCATAACTATTTTGCAGGCTGGTTTCTGACATCTGGTTTTTTTTTTGTTTTGTTTTTGTCAATGGACTAGACTCCAAATAAATATTTTTGGAAGGAGGACACCTTGTTCAAAATTGACAAGTCTAAGTAAATATTCATGTCTACTAAGACCAAATGAGACCTGAGATGAGCCAAAGGCACTTGTCTGTGGGAGCTCATTTTCTCTGTATAATTGGTCCTAAAGGGAAGATGAAAGTTAATGAGCTGCAGGGATTTGCCCCATAGTTGGTTTTAACTGTCATGGATACAGTGAACATCAAGTGATACACAATCGATATTGTCGAATGCTTGCACACTTCTGACATGTAGGACGAGAGCAGCGTCTACTTTCTGTTGACTTGGTGAAGGCGTTTCTCTATATAACCATCTCTAGGGACGTGATTAACACTGAAAATCATTTTATAGTAACGTGTTTAATGGAATAACTTTATTTTATGACAGATCTGCTATCCAGCCATTTTTAATTGTTTTTAAATAAAAGAGACTATCAAGATAGTCAGTTTATCTCTTTCGTAAAATTATTCATGAATTAGAGAAGAAATAGCCTTACTCTATTTCTACCAGCATGATGGCTAATAACAGGGATGAAAATAATGAGTATCAGTGGTCTGAAGGAATTTGGGGGTAGTGCCAAGAATCAAACTTTCTAGAGGCCATTTCTTAGAGCCACAAGATATTATTCTCAATTTTAATAACAGAAAAGAAACTTAAAATCCGTCAACTAATTCTTTCACTCTAAAAAATCCTCAATTTTAATGTCCTCAATTTTAATAACAGAATATCCTCAATTTTAATAACAGAAAAGAAACTTAAAATCCATTAAGTAATTCTTTTACTCTAAAAATATCCTGGTGCCTATATTCTGCAGGCAATGCAGTAGTGAACAAGGGAGATGTGGTTCCCATGCTCAAGGAATTTAGAGCTTAAACAACTAACTTCAAAGTCATTTAAAAAGTTATTAACAACAATTACATAATACTTTAAAAATGTGTAACCATGCTATTTATGCTGAAGGAGAAGTATGAAAGTCATGAATACATTCAATTGAAGAGTCTAACACGATCTGGGATTTCAAAGAAGAGTTTCTTAAAGTTTACCTATTTGCACTTCTGAATGGAAGCTCTATTTTATAAAGAATGGCTGAAGAATAACTCAAAGAGCAAAATATGCAGAAATTAGGAAAAAGAAGTTGGCATCACTATATATAGAATGAGCTCTTAACAAATCTCTTACACATCAAAGATGACATATATCCATTTAAATGGGAGAAGATATATTTGTCCTTTAGAAATGTACTTAGCTCCTATTTAAATAAACTAAAATTACTCTTTCTGTTACTTCGTAAAATGATCTACAGAATAGAACTATATGAGTGGCTCAATTTTTCTGGAAATGAATAGGCTAAAAATTGGAACTATTTCCTAGGAAAATGCATGTTGGATTTGGATGAACAAAAATCTATAGAAAAGCAAGCCAGGAAAGCTCAGCCCTGTGTACAGGTTTGTCTATGCTTGTGAAAATTAGATCAAACTTGTAAAACTAGCATTTTATTTCAGAGTATGAGGGAAACAAAATGCCATTTATACTTTCTAGGTTAAATTCTTATAATTTTCAAAATATAAGGGATTGGTTAACAGTGACAGGATTTGATTTTAGTAATGGAATATTTTTTAAGAGTTGCTAGAAATATTTGAAAGCAGGACGGGGGAGAAGAAGAGAGGGGAGGAGAGGAGAGCAGAGGAGAGGAGAATGCCAAGTAACCAAAATGACAAAATTCAATCCTTGGAGATGCAGATAAATAAACCATCTGTTTGACACCAGAAACATTTCTTTTACTCTGAAAACATTGGCAAAAATGCTCTATTGTACTTCTTAGTGAAAGTTTTTGTTTTCATCTACTTATTCCTTGACATATCCTCAGGTCTTGTCAGTTGAATTAACAGTTTGCTTTTTTTTCATCAGTCATATCAAGGGTTCACTGATGATGTGTGTTATTTTCTTATTCAGAATTTTGTTGCTATGTTTTTTATAAAGTCTAATTCTCTATAAGCTGTTCCCTAGTTTATATTAGCTTAGGTAAATTTATCTATGACTATTCAGTTGTCTCTTGAGTTGAACATGAACTTGATCCCCATCATTTTCACTTTCCTGCAGAAGTTCTTCTACTATAGTTCATATGCATGGATTACTATCTGTGAGTCCCACATCTGTGGATTCAACCAAGTTAGGATAAAAATATATTTGAATAAAAAAAACAGAATATGTACAGACTTATTTTGTCATCATTTGCTATACAATACAGAGCAACAACTATTTACATAGCATTGATATTGTATTAGGTATTACAAATAATCTAGAGATGACAAAGTACATGAGAGGATATGTGTAGTTTATATGCAAATACTATACCATTTTATACTAGGGACTTGAGCTTCTGAAGACTTTGGTGCCAATAGGGGATCCTGGAACCCCCGCACCCTCGTAGATACTGAGAGACAACTATATTGCTTAATTAAAAAAAAGAATAATGTATTATATATTTCCAAAAGCTAGAAGAAATGATTTTGAATATTTTTCACCATAAATGATAAATAACGAGGTAGGTATATTTAACTTGATTTAAGCATTATGCAATGTATACATGTATTGAAACATTATATGGTATCCCATTATATGTTCAATTTTTAAGTTTTTATGTATTAGTTAAATATATTTAATAAAAATTTTGATATGCACTAAAAATAAATTTTCTTAATTTTCTTTTGTGTTAAGTTACTAGAAATCTCTTCAAAGAACTCATTTACTATCTTGCTGATATACGGTGTATAAAGATGTTTGCTCAAAAGAGCCACATTTCAGAATGTTTTGTGCAAATTAATAGTGATGGATATATTTTCCTTAATATTTAGCCCTTGTCTGCTATATTCAAACATTGTGCTACTGATGGTGTTTAATGAACTAGACTTATTTGTTGCAGTAAAGAGAATAATCAAGAAAAGATTTACTAAATCTTTGAACCCATAAAACATTATTATTAGTATTATGCAAAGGGTAGTGACCATCTGTTCTCTATCTCCACTGAAGCCAGAACATGAGGAAATAAACTGCAGTATGAGGTAGTTATGCTAGAATAATTGAGGAATTTCCTGACAGGGTTGTTAAACACTGAAATGAATCAGGAAGAAAGGTTGTGAAATCTTCTTAGATTCTTTTTATTCCCTTAATAAATGGCACGATATATCTTTGGTGTGTGCTAGTTTCACCTGTAAGCTGATTGACCCCTCAGGATTTAGTTGTTTCTACCTGTGACTTTATGAATATGCCTTTTGAATATTAATGTCAGAGGGAGGGCCATGAAAAACTATCAGGAATTGAATAATAGTCAAGATTTGTTGAGTTTTAATTATATTGTAAGCTCTGTGCAAAGCACTGTACAAGCATTTTCTCTTTTGAATATGGCAATGAATCAGGTAGCTGAGTCGATGTGGGTTCTGTGGACAGATTCTGTGGGCAGATGATGACCGCCTCAAACCAAATCACCCATTGCTAGCAGCAGATTTGCATGGTTCTTCAATTTACTGAAAATGTTCGCAGAAGGATCACCCCTTCAGGCTACTTCCCATATTTTGAGAGGGGCAGCTGTGCAACATGAAGAGTGACTTGGTCCAGTCTCTATGGATGTGTAAATATAAAATAGAGAACCCAACTCCTAGAGATCTCATTGTATCTAATGTCCCATGTTGTCTCTGATGATAACTTGATTGCGTGTGATCCTAGATTTAGAGTGTGTCTTGAAAAATTCAGTGAGGAGAAGATCACAGTGTATTCCTTCTAAAAGGTTAAGTGTGCCGGGCGTGGTGACGCACGCTTGTAATCCCAGTACCTGGGAGGCGGACACTGTAGTATCTGGGTTCACGGCCAGCCTCAGCTACTTAGTGAGGCCCTCTGCAACTTCGTGAGACCCGGTTTCAAAATAAAGTATAAAAAAAAGATAGGGCCGGGGTGTAGCTCGGAGGTAAAACGCCCCTAGGTTCAATCCCCGGTACCGCAAAAATAAATAAATAAATTAATTAATTAATTAAAAAATAAAAGGTAGAGTGCATTTCTGCAAAAGAATATATTCTGAAAAAGAAACCAATGTTTTTAATAGCTCAAGACCTTTGAAACCCAAATACCTATATCCTTCCCATTGCCATCTCTTCTTTTTCTGAAATGAACCCTTCACTTTTTCTTAATAGATAAATCCCAGGTCTTCCCCGAGTTTGCCAGTCCTATGCCGAAGCTTAGTTTTGCATTTGCTCCTTGTGTTTTTGATAACTGCAAACTTCAGCAACAGAAATAGGCCCTTGATTTCACAACCTTGTAAGCATGCCCAGAGATCTTACTGATGGGAGATGAAATAAGTTAATTGAAAAAGAAAGATAATGGTGAAAACATGTACATTGGCAAAAAGCTTGCTAGAATCCCCTGAGTTGATGAAAATAAAGAATGCTTTCCTCTTTGGTAAGGCTTCCCAAATGCACTCTTCTTCTTTAGCCATGCTTGCACTACTGGTACTGTTTCTGTAAGTTCTAGAAGTCCCCAGGGGCAATGGAGCACTGAACAAGAAGTCCAGAACTCTGAGTCCTAGTCCAGGCTTGCCAATTGGTCACCAACATTAGTTGACACAGACCTCAGAACTGAAACACATTTTCTTCCTGGCTTTGAGGCTGTTTCAAACAGCTCTTTTTGTCTTTGTTTTTAGAATAGCAGCAATCAAAAACAGCACAGAGAAATCTTAAAGCCAGATATTTCTGTGGCTTAGGTAGCACACAGAATGTAAATTAAGCACCTTGAAAAAAAAAGGTAAATTAAACACCTTGAAAATAATTAGCTAAATTTTGTCATTGCCTTCTTGGTTTTGTTTAAAAAATTTTAATTAAAAAAAATTTTTTAAAGATGGCTACTAGAGCCAGGTACGGTGGTGAATGACTGTAATTGCAGTACTTGGGAGGCTGAGACAGGAGGATTGAAGTTTTGAGGTCAGTGCAAACGTTTCAAAATAAAAAGGGCTGGTGGTGTTTTTCAGATAGAATGACCCTGGGTTCAATCCCCAGTAACACACACACACACACAGACACACAGAGACATACACACATATGCGCACACACATGCGCGCGCGCGCACACACACACACATACACACACACACTTGCTACTAGAATTCTGTCATTCCCATCTATGTGGACAAGTGACCTTTAGTCCTTTTTGGCTTACAAGTGGCAGTACAACACAGTGGACAGGGGTTTCGGTTATACAGTTAGATTAACAGTGTGAATAGACATTGTTTTAATATAACCAAGAAGTGAAGCAGATTCTACAAAGTGCTTCTTTTAAATAGCAGGATATAATTTAGAACCTTTTTTTTGCAAATTAGTTAAGTCCAGCCCAGACCTCAAGATGTAATACTGTTTGACAACCATTCACTTGGTAAATTATCAAGTGCCCCTATAAGTCTGATCACTTTGGTGGGTTCTCCAAAGAGCAGGCAATGAGTTTACTTTGCTCACATATGGAGAATATTTACTCATTCAACTTTTCACTTATTAGCTAAATCTAAATTGCCTGCCTTCCAAAAGCTGCAAGGAATCAAGGGTGAAGTAATATAGATCCTTTTTAAAAAGGAACACAATAATCGAAGCATTGATTCATAATGTAGATGGTATGGTAGAAAATTTTATGTTTTATATACTTTAAATGTTTTAAAATTTTGATTAAAAAAGCTAAAATAAAACTATAATTAGCTGCAATTAATTTTGCTGACTTCATGCTTTATGGTTTATTGCTATTATTTAAATTATTTTTTGCTGAACTTTTTACTTTGGAATAACTTTAATTTACAGAAAATTCACAAAGATAGTATAGTCACCACATATTCATTATCCAGTTTCCTCTACTTTTTCTATTTTATTTTACCATGTTACATTTGTCACAACTAAGAAACCAACATTGGTACATTACAAAACTCCATTAACTAAACTCTAGATTTCTTTCAGATTTAACTAGCTTTCCTATGAATATCTTTTTTCTATTCCAGGATTCAGTTTTGGAATAAAAAATGTACTTAGTTATATCTTCTTAGTCTCCTGTGGTCTGTGAAATCTTTCCCTATTTTTCATGACCTTCATAGTTTAGAGGGATTTTGTAGAATGCCCCTCAATTTGGGGTTGCCTGTTATTTTCTCATGATTAGACTGGGGTTATGGACTTTGGGTAAGAAGACCACAGGGGCAAAGGGCCCTTCTCATAGCATCATATCAGGGAGTATACACTATAAACATGACTTATCACTATTGTTTAAGAATAAAATGTCAACACATTTAATTTCAAAGATTGAATTGGCTTTTATCTCAATTAATGAGCTGAGCAGCATCCAGTCTACAAACTAGAAAGAAACTCCAAGGAGCTAGAGAGAGTAGATACATCTTATAGGCAAGAGAAAGCATAGGAAAGCAGGTACACCCAACAAATAGTAGTTTGTTTCAAGATTATTATCCTTATAGGGTGTCAATGAAATCTTGGCTTAATGAGATCTGGCTATCATCTCTCATGTGATTCTCAGAAAGTTAAGTCTCTTCATTTTTTGAAAAGTCAGATTTTCAAGTAAATAACTTGGGCTGCAGTTTGGTGATGCAGTTTGGTATGCATAACTGCATTTTGGACCTGCTGTTGTTTTTTTAACGCTATTGATATTGTCATTGATCACATGGTTGATGTACCATAGAGTTTTCTGGTTTATTTTCACTGTGAAGTTAATTTCCCTCCTTTTCCATAGTCTATGGGAGTAAGTCAGTAAGTCCAGCTCATACTTCAAAATGTGATACTGTTTTACAATTATTCATTCAGTTGACCACCAGAACCAAAGATATAAGATACAGTTTATACCCTTTTCCTAAAAGGTATAAATAAAGTTGAATGGAACTGTGAATCTCTTGACCTTCATTGAGTTACTATCTCATGTTGGAGTATGACATTCAGGGCAGGGATAAGCAGTTATAATTTTTCTGTCCATCATTTAAAATAAATGGGAGCCAAAGTTATGTAGGCCAATTTTATGCTGTCATAATAAAATGACTTCATCCAAATTTTCATGGAGGTATTGAGCTAGATCTTAAGATAATGACTCAATACATTCCATCATGATGCTGATCATATCCAGACCTGCAGCACCATTTTATGGCCTATTTATGGTAATCTTGGAAGATATAAAATAGTTTGCCCCAAATGGATAGAGTCTTTGAATTGGATCCAACAAGTATTTTCCCCACTATTATTTGTTGAATACCTATTATGTGTCAGAACTTTTCAAATGTTTTCATACTTTATTCTACTGATATAATAATTTTATAAAATAGTTCTAATTTTATAAGGAAATAGAAGCTTAAAGAGGTCAAATAACTTGACCACACTAGTGGGAGTTGTATCTAGAGCTTAAAATAAAATTTCCCTAGTCCTAAATGCATGCTTTTTGACATATATACATATGCAAAATATGTAATATATTTTTAATAGCAGAAAGTCTGATAGTGTAGGTTCTTGATATTTTAAAAAATAATATAATTAAAATTCTTCTATAATAATTAAGACTAATAGCTACTTCGTTTGAATAGAGTAATATGGTAGTCATGATATCCACAGGTCCAAGTAATTTCTAATATTATTATATTGCCAAAATGTTTCAGGTGGATAAAAATTCATTACATTAAGAAGCACTAAGCTGTAGGTGCTGCTGGAAGCATCTTATTTCATTTTCCTCAGAATACACACTTGCTGATAATTTTGTTTTTGTATTGAGAGTCAGCATAAAAATGTTTAATAGTCAGAGTAATGGGGCAAATCAAATAAAAAAATTGCCTTGAATATTATTTGAGAGAAGTTAATGTTATAGGCATCCAGTTTCTCATTCTAAAATATACCGAAAACATTATTAAAAGTCACTGAGTATGGAAAATCCATAAATTCCTGTAAAACCTTGTAAAATTATTTTCCTGGTAGCTGAACAAAGGCCTGAGTTATGCTCAAATATGCAGGTGAAAAGTCCATTCCCTATATCCATTTCTATAACTCTCTCTAGTTGAGCATAAACCAGAATAATTGGTCACTTCTCTATTTCAGTGTTTCTTTTGGAAATGGTCTTAAGTAGGTTGACATTCAAGTTCATCATGAGATCACAATAAAGTTTGCTATTCAGAAGACAATTGATAGTTTATATTTTCAGTGTCTTTTCCTAACTCTATCCGTCTTGGATTTTATAGGAAGGGGCATCAGGCAAAATTTGAAATAGGTGACATTTTTTTCTCCCCATAGCTCTCCTTACCACTTTCATTATAGTTTTTCCTTTGCTCTTGCCAATTGGAAAAGATCTAGTTTTTAAACTTATTGTAAATTAGTTACTTCATATAACTTTCTTTAAAGAGTTTGTATTTTAAAATAGAAACTCCTAGGAGGAATCTGAATTAATGATGTTATCATGTGTATTTTATTATACAGATAGGAAAAATGTTTTAGGCAAGTGGAATGTTAAAACATTAAATATCTATCCATTTTATAAAGTCTGTGATATATATGTATAGATATATATAATTTTTCGGTACTGGGGATTGAACCTAGGGGCATTCTACCTCCAAGCTATACCCCCAGTCCTACTTTTTATTCTTTATTTTGAAACAGGGTCTCACTAAGTTGTGGAAGTCCTCACTAAGTAGCTGAGGCTGTCCTCGAACCTACCATCTTCCTGTCTTGGCCTCTAAAGTACTGGGATTACAAGTGCACCACCATGCCCGGCTGTGATGTATATTTTAAAAATATCTACTTTAATCACAAGAAACAAGAAAAAATTATTCATTCAATAATATTTATTGAACATTTCTTATGAACCAGTCACCATTGTAGGCACTAGGAGTACCACTGTAATGAAAATCAGAAAGGTCTTTGTTCAGTTGGGTATGGTGACGCATATTTGTAATCCCAGTACTTGGGAGGTTGAGGCAGGAGGATTGCAGGTTTGAGGACAGCCTCAGCAACTTAGTGAGGCCCTCCACAACTTAGTGAGACCTGTTTCAAAATAAAAAAAAATAGGGCTGGAGGTGTAGCTCAGAGGTAGAATGCCCCTGGGTTCAATCCCCAGTAGCCCCCCCCACTAAATAAATAAATAAATAAATAAATAAATAATCTTGTAGAGTGAAAATGGATGGAACTGGAAGAAACTGGACCCATTATGAAGATATTGTAAAATATGAGTGAGAGATCCTGTTTGCTTGGATGAGGAAGGGGGCAGTGGTGATGGAGAGAAATAGATGAATAAGAGAAAAGGGAGGCAACACTGATAAGATTAAATGAGGGTTTACATGTCTATTGAACTCAAAACATCTCTCTTTGGCCATGGCCTGAGGAAAAGCGAAAGAATCAAAAGGCATTACTGGGTATTAAAGAAAGACATTTTTTTCTAGGAGGCTGTATCTGATCACCTTAGGGGCAAACGGGCAAATAATTCAACAGCTTTTGTCACAAGTCCTGTACATGGCTCTAACTGAGCCCAAACAACCTTATCAAATTAACACCAGTGCATAATTTTGAATGATACAGAGTATGAACCTTATTGTTTGATGTCTGTATAAGTCTATATGTTTTCCTGACTCTTGAGAGGAGATGTTAGCCTCTGAACCAGCCTGATGCATAGGAATTTAATGAGTCTCATAGACTAGGTAAGGCCTCAGCTGAACCCTGAGCTCTGGTCCAGCAGAGTGTGTGAAAACGCATGTACTTCACTGTGGGTTTTTGGAAGAACTGTTGACTTAGAAAAGTTCCCAAGTATACAGAACAACTCTTTGAGTTTCCAAACAGTAGCATCATGCCTGTTGTGATGTGTAAAATCAGACTGTCTGCAACTCTTTCAGCACCTTTTGCCTGAGATTCCATCTGAACATCAACCTCCTGGTTGATGGAAACTGTCTACTCTGTTGAAAGGATTTGACAATTTCTCTTCTTGGTGCTGCTGAATCTGTCTCTGCAGGAATGGCATGCAGAAAAATAGTTTCATAGCATTCTCATGAAAATAGGTTCCAGCAAAAAATGGGAAGAGATATGAATCTCATTAAAAAGCCAATGAAAATCAGGATAGAGGCAAAAAAAAAAATGACTGAAGCGTTGCACTAACATAAATGCAATAATTTTTGTGATTCTTTCATTTGCCCAGGGATCAGTGTTTCTACAGCTATAAGGTATGGTCTCTTGGCTTAGTAATTTGAAAAGCAGTTACAGAAGTGGAAAGATTGCTTCTGAAGGATCAAAATGTTTTCGAGATACAAGGACAGAACACTAAAAATATTATGGCCTGAATAAAAATTTTGCAAAGCAGGTGAAATCTAAAATGTTATTTGCAATATTATTCTATAGTATAGAACTCGAGATTTTTACAGATGATTAATTCCAAATGTTTATTCTTATTGACTTTTATTTTCTACTTAACCCTGCTTACTTTCGCACAAAGTTAGCAAGCCTATAAAAGATCACAAAGTTGTTTATCTTCTGCAGGTATGTGGCTTAATGAAGTGAGGGCAGACAATTGAGTTCTTTGATTAGGCCAGTGCAAGCCTATGGCTATAGTTTATGTGCTTGGGAGAATAACCTGAAGGTTAAGGTTTTTGTCTGTACTAGTCTACTTGAGCAATTATAATACATATAACTGATGATGGACAAATAGCAATCTATGTTATCTTATAGCATTGTTGTGATAATGCTACCTTATAGCATTGTTGTGAGGAGAGAACATTATAAGATATGAAAATATACTTTGCAAGCAACTACAACTGACTTACACAGAGACTCATGCAGTAGTTTTTACAGGTGTCAGAATGAGTGGACACAAAATACTGCCCTTTGGCTGACTCCTACTGCCTCCAAACCCATTGAAATATGTTTAGTTTGTAGTATTTTTAATGCCCTATTATCACCTTATGATTAATGTGTTAATGTGTTGTAACATCTATTTAAGATTGTTAAAATATGTTTTCTGCAAAGATGTTCTGCATTAACTATCAACCCATTAGCAATGATTAATTTATCCAATTAGATATGATCACCTGTTGTTACAAGTCTCAGGAGAGGACATGAGAAAAAAAGTTAATTTTGGTTTGGCAGAGAAGAATAAGAATAATAGAGACTCCAATTGGCATCATCTTACAACAAGGATGTTGAACTAGGCAATGAGAAAACAGAATGCCAGCACTTGTAAGGTTCTAACAAAATATGGGTTGGGCAAAAATAATGAATGAACGCAGGGGGAGGGGAAGTTATTGTCATACAGAGAGTTAGGAGCATGGTCTTTGCAGTCTGACATATCTTGTGACCTTGAGAAGATCATTTAATGTCTCTAAACCTTGGTTTCCTCACCTTTATAACGATCAGAGTAATGATTCCTCTATCATTGCATTGTTAATGAGCATTAACTGTTATTATTTTAAAATTGTTAGTATCATTATTATTTGCAAGTTTGAGATGTTTCTATTTAATGATAGGGACAAGCAAAAACCACTGGTTATCAAAGAGGCCTTTTTGTGCATGAAGAATTTACTGATGGAAAAGATTACTATGGAGAAAACCAGACACGGTCCACTTCGGCGATTAAAGGGTAGAATCTAAGGCTATTATTAGGTGTTAAAGGTAGGATGCATATTTCTTTCAGAAGCATCATTTATGTATTATATTTCCAGGAAACTTTACAAAGTGCTGGTATACTGATAGCATTTGCCATGGTATCCTGCTATCCTAGAGAGCTAAGGTCCATCATTCAATTTTATGTGTAGGTGAAATCCAGTGCTGCTTGGTGTAGCAGAAATAAAAAAGGATTTGATTCAGAAGACTTGGTTTTAAATCCTGATTCTTAGATACTTGATAGATTTATTACTTTGGGAAAATCACCTCAGCTTTCTTATCTATAAAGTTTGAATAATAATCCCTATCTTACAGTATTGTTGTGAGAAGAGTATGAAAATGTCCTTTGTGAGCTAAAAGAAAATATATAAATTTGGCCTTTGAAAATAGTTTTATAGGCAACTGATTGCACTGAGGGAGTCAGACATTGACAATTTTTTTTTTTTTGGCCAGGCCTTGGCAAAATTGGGATATGTCATAGCTCAGTTTTCTAAATATCACTCCTTTGGAGACCTGTCCACCTTATAGACCCAGTTCCCTATATATCAATTCAGATGAGTTCAGTTGCAAGTAATAGAAAAATTAACAAACTGATTTAAGCAATACCTGAAATTGATTTGCTCACATAAATAAAAGGCCAAAACTAGGTGATGATTGAGCCAGCGGGTTATTAAATGCCATGTAAGACTCAATTTCTTTCCATCTCCTGGCTCTGTATTCTGTAGTGTTAGCTTTATCTTTAAATGCCATATTTTGTTCATGTCTAGCATAAAAAAGAGTCAAAGCTCCAGTATTCTGCCTGTAAATGTGGAGACTTTCAGTTTTTGTCACTTACCCATCTTGGTGCCAATCCTTAGGGCCAAAGGAAAGGAACACACTAAATTAACTTACCTTAGGTCACAGGCTCCGTTCTTGGATCTTAAGGTGGAGTCAACCTTATCACAACTCATGAATCAGCAAATTTAAATAAGAAACCATTTAAATAGGAAAAAGAAGAATAAACAATGGGATGGTAACCACAAAATGACCACCACATGGCTGGCTAAACCAAGCCAGAAGGAATGGCTAAGGATAGAATTGCTGGGATTAGTGAGAGGGATCAGGGCGCAATTGTTGAAGACCAGTGAGGGAAGTCTTACCCAAGGTTATAAAACCACTCAAGTTAACAACTTATATATCCATGGGACACCAATACAGCTTGTCATAGAAAGCCCCAACCCAAGTGTTATGTTCAGGTTTGGATCCTGGCTCTATGGATTACTAGCTGAGTCACTTGGGTAAATTGCTTTCTCTCCATAAGCTTCAACTGTCCCATCTGTAAAGTGGTGGTAATAAAAGTACCTACAAGTCTGTTCTGAGTAATAAATGAGATAATCCAAAGAAAGTATTTATTATAGTTCCCGAGACACATAGAAGTAGGGAGTTATTAAACGTTAGTTCTTTGCAGAATTATTTTCAGGTACTTTTTACAGAAGTCCTGGGATATACTCTAAGCCTTGATAACTTTTCTGACAGTTTATGGAAATGTTTAGCATAGTGTTCATAGACTGACCCCTGCCTTCCTTCCTTCTATCCTAAATGTGACTCCCAGAAATAAAATCATGCCCCATTTGGAGAAAAGATCCCATGCTATCTACCATTTTTGAGATCTACGAAAATCCATCATATTTAAGGTGACAGTATTTGCTCAAATTAGGGTGCCTCTTAAAGCGAGGGGAGGTACTTAAAACAATTAACAGGTAATAGTTGATCTAGAAGATGCATAAGCTATAACTTTCCCAGTTAAACTGTCTGATGATATTGAAAGTTTTAACAAAATTGATTTAGAGTAAAACTCTTAGGGACCTAATAAAGGCAAAGAATTCTAAAAAAAAAATGTTTTCTCTTCTCTTTCCTTCTGTACTGTCAGTAAAAACTATCCCAGCACTAAGCATTTTTGATTTGTTGTTTTATTCTATTTAAAATATTGTTATAGTGATTCATATATCCATACAAATATTATAGCAGATGTATTTTTCTCTTAATTTGGATTCATCTGTAATAAGAAATTGAACCAACCCAAACACATCGATATGGTTATATTTAAATATATCTACCCTTTTAAAATAATAGAGCTGATTAACTTTTATCCTATTGATGAACTGACATAATAGTCTGAACTTGGAGTTGGTAATAGTGTATGATATCAGGTTTCTGATTTTTTGAACCTTTGGGATTATTTTCTTTCTCATGTCTTTATTTCTCTCTGAGTTGAACAGTATTTATACATCTGACATCCAAGGCCTGTATAAATACTTTTAAAATAATAAACTTGATTTTTTAAACATATTTTTATTATTGATCTCATAGAGATAGGAGGATAATATAATTATCATTCACATTCCATACTAATACCTGTATTACTTTCGGTGTCTTTTATGGGTAATTAAATATACCAAATGTTAACATCATTTATGAGTTAATTAAATTAGAATTTGTGCTGTTCCAAAGTGATTTAAGAAAGAGTACAGGAATATCTACATTTAAAAACACAAAAGATTGAAAAATAAAAGAAGGAGAAGGAAAATAAGATTAGGAAGAAAAGATGGCTTCAAGAATGATGTCAGCACAGAAGCTGCAGGTTGTGGATTTATATGTGCTTGCTAGAAGCAGTATATAAATATGTCCCTAAGCTTTAGAAGTCAAGAAGTGAGAAAAACAGAATCAGGTTCAACCGTCAAAAAGACTGTAAGCTGAAAACAAAGCCACCGGTCATGAAAACCACAATTCTCTCTGTAGTGAAAGCAAAGAAAAATTTCTTCCTGAAAAATGAGCATACTATGACTTCCTTTCTATTTATCCAATATAAATAATGTTATCATCTAATAATACCAGATAACATTATTTTTCCTTCCTAAATTAGTGGTTTCAATGCCTAAAACTTAACACTTTTTCTTAATTTTCAAGACATTAATTCAAGTAGCTTGCTTGTGTACTATTCATGTAATGATTTTAATTGTATCCTTCCAATATTTTACATAATAATATGTACGGATCACAGTAGAAAATAAATATTTGTGAACTTTAGTGTGTGTGTGTGTGTGGGGGGGGTACTTTCTGTCCTCACTATGAGTCTGTCCTCAAACCTGCAATCCTCCTGTTTCAGCCTTCCAAGTATGGGATTGCAGTTATGCACCACCAGGCCCAACTATTTATGAAATTTCAATAGATTGGTTAACATGTGAAAGGCACAATGTTTTAAAATGCAGGCTTTACTTCTTCCTCACATGAGCATCTTTCTTATTCATAGGCTGTTCTAGCCTTCTTTCTTGTAGAAGATACTATTTTTCTCATGTCAGTAGCCTTTAAAAAAAAACTGGTTGGAGGAGGTGTTTCACTGTCAGTGGTAGTTTGAGGTGGCTACATGGAAGGGAATATTGGCCTATGCAGATGCATTTTCAAGTGTGAAGTTGATTGTCCATTCTGTGCACCAACCAGAACTGACTTTACTGAAGCAAACCTACTTCTATGAATGTGAATTTGTCATAAAATGGACTTGAAATATCTTACTAAAGCAGCTTTTTTTTTTTTTTTTTTTGGTACTGGGGATTGGACCCAGGGGCATTCTACCTCTGATTTACACCCCTAGCCCTTTTAATTTTTTGTTTTGAAACAGTGTCTCACTAGGTTGCTGAGTGTCTTACTAAATTGCTGAGGCTGGCCTCAAACCTGTGATCTTCCTGTCTCAGCCTCCCAAGTACTGGGATTATAGGTGTAGACCACTGGGCTGGGCAAGATTGAACAGTTTTTGAAAACTATACATAATACAAGGTGAATTGAAGAATAGGCAATTTTCTAATAATTTTGAAATCGATATGAATATTGAAATTTAGGGTCTCCAATGACTCCAGTAAACATCATCCCCACCCTTTGGGTTTAGCACGAATTGAAATATAGATTATATGAACATTTAAAAATATGGCCAGGCATGGTGGCGCAGGCCTGTAATCCCAGTACTTGGAGGCTAAGACAGGAGGATCGCAGGTTCAAGACCAGCCTCAGCAACCTAGCAAGCGCCTGTTTAAAAATAAAAAAATAAGAGGGCTGGGGGTGTAGCTCAGAGGTAGAATACCCCTAGGTTCAATCCCCAGTACAAAAATAAATAAATAAATAAATAAATAAATAAATAAATAAAATGAAGAATGCACCTTAACCTGTGAGAACAATCTGCACTCCCAAAAGATAACCCCATGGATTAAACTATGATCTCTCCTGGCTTGGTAGGATTACTGTAGAGAAAAGAAGTACAGGTCCTGAGAAGAGGGTGACCTGTAAAGCAGAACCCCAAATAATTGAGGTTCATATAAGAATTGACTTCATATAATGGAAAATTAAAATGAGCAGAGGCACATACAAGTAGAAATTTATTTTACTCTCATGTCAATCAGGAAGTCAGGTCAAACCAGGACCAGCATCCTAGTGCCATGGTCACTAGGGATATGGGCTTCATCGCTTACTACCTGCGTGAGCCTGGAAAATTAATTATTTCTGCAAGTCTCAGTTTCCTCCTATATTAAATATGTGCAGGGTGCCTGCATTACAGAGGTGATATTAAAATTAAACAAGAGAACTTATATAAGGCAACCATCAGATTGGGTTGTAGTTATTTAACTTTCAGAATTATACACACAAATAAAAAATAATCAGCCTCAAGATTTTAAAAAAGCAAATGTGAAACTTCAGTGACAAAAAACAGAGCAGCAGGTGCCAGGGCATGGGGCAGGATGGAGTTGACTATGGAGGAACACAGGGGAATTTGGGGGGATGAGAGAACCGCTACATATGTTGGTGATTACACAACAGTATATGTTTGTCAAAATTCACAGGACTGTGTACTGTCCTGTGATGGGTGAATTTACTGCAACTAAGTAACAGTTTAATTTAAACATTGAGAAACACATGAAGAAGAACCATAACATGAGAAGCCTGAAGATTTTATTGATTAGCAGACTTATTCTAATGATATATAAATCACACGCAGAAATATACATTGAATAGTTATGCATTTTATTCTTTGATGTGGCGATAAATAGAATTCATTTGGAAAATGGAATCACTGATTTTTAAAGCTGAAGAAACTTTATAAATTGCACAGACTAACCTCATTGAAAGCAAAGAAGTTTGAGGTCTATCAAGATGAGGTGATGGGTCAAAGACACAGAGCTGTTTTGGTTGCAAAGTAGATTTTGAAACGTCTCTCAATGTGCCATAGTCTAGTTTCCTTTTTATAAAATGGAAAAATATTAATATTAACATTTTAATTGCTGGGCACAGAAGTAGTATAATAAAACATTTACCACTATTCAAAAACATAAGCTAAATGGAAATTAGAGGCAAATTTGAAGTTGATGCTTGATGCTGAAGCTCCTATTGTCACATAAGCACCTTAGTAGTTGTGCCAGTTTAGCTCTGTGTGTGGCTAAGTGCCCACATTTTATTAAACAATTTCTGAAGCTTAGGTTTAAAAATTCTGGACCAGATGTCAAAAGACCAGCATCTCATCTTAGCTTTGTCACTAATCAGCTCTCTGGTCTTAGGTAAATCTTGCTTTCTTGAGCTCTTAATTTTCTTATCTGGTTTGGACTAGATCAATGCCTTTCAAACATTCATTAGAAAACCCCTTTAAAAATAAAATCGCAGACTGAACCCTAACATATTAAAAGATGAAAGGAAAGCCGCTCCACTTGCACAGGGTGAGGAGACTCTGTTTTCCCCACTCGGCCTCTTCCCTCCATCTGCTGCAGGCGTAGCCTGAGCTACTTCTCTGGAAGCGTAGGACACCAGCAGCACAGTTTAATAACCCCACAGAAGACCATCTTTAAAATTCTTTTCCCTTTGAAAACATGTTAATTTGTGGGACCAAAGATAAAAGGAAAGTCATTTTTTCCCCCTAGCTGTAAGAAAGATTGGAAATCGCAGAAATGCAAAACATTGTTGATGCAATTACACATTATTTTTATATTTTAATTTTTTAATTAACATCTATTAATTGTGCATATTAGCAGGGTTCAGTGTGATACACATGCATACAATGCTCACAGATCAAATCAGGGTAATTAGTATTTCCTCTAATCATTTGTTTATGTTTGAAGCTTCAAGGTCCTCTCTTCTAGATCTTCATGAAGTATATAATATGTTATTGTGAAGTACCATCATCCCTCTGTGCTGTGGAATACCAGAACGTATTCCTTCTATTTAACTGTGTTTTGGTACCTGTTGTCCACCTTTCTTTATTGACCCTCCCTGTCAAATTGCCCATTATTTTACTTTACTGTAATCTTTGTCCTTTGTTTTTTAGAAAAAGAAATTAAAGATCAAAAGAGAAGAATGATCTTGTTTGCAATTAATCCAGGTGGTAGATTAAGCTGACATCAGTGATAGAAATGTGTGTATGTTGAAGCTACCATACCTTGGACTAACACCTGCAACCACATTGCCCTGTTAGGCCTTGTATACTGAGCATTATTCTAATCACGGAGCTTGAGAAGACCTAGTGAAATAATCCTCTTGCTGATTACCCTTGGTCATACACATGCAGAAAACAGATAAGCAGGCACACTAATACTTGTTCCATGGTGATGATAAAAAAGGCAGAAATAAAAGTGAGTGCAAGAACACGGTAAAGAAAAACTTCAGTAATGTTGGTGGCATAATGAGATAATTAAAAAGTATCATGGAGCTAAAGGACAGCAGCCTGTATACTGCGAGGTTTGTTTAGGTGCAGTGGCTCAAGTCACTTGCCACAGAGTGGTTTTTGTTTGTTCAAAGAGAAAAAACACTGACCCCATAATAGTCTTTTGCTGAATACCCCGGCAAAGCTGTCACCAGCAGCAATGTTTCAGCACATTCCAAAGTGGTAAAAACGAGGTGCAGGAAGTTCCAATTTGAATAGTGTTTTTTGTTTGTTTTTGTATTTTGGGGTAGAGACAAGATGCTATGGCAAAGAGACCCCAAAACACAGTGGCTCAACAAAACAGACATTTAATATAATAGAGATGGGGTTGGGGGACTGATGAGTCATCTAAGACCCCAGGTTCTTTCTATATTGTTGCTCTGTGATTCCCTAAGACTGTTCTCAGTGGACAGGTGGATATTGGCTCATGATTAACTTTTGCTTTCTAGGATGTGAGATGTGGGAAAGGAGCAGGTAAATGATGTTTTCTTTCTAAGAGGGGAGGCTAAAGCAACACACAGTCCTGCTCAAATACTATTAACAAGCAACCAATCACATGTTCACACAGAGCTGCAAGAAATGCTGGGAAATGTAGTCTCTGGTTGATTGACTACATCTGTAGAACGGTGTTCCTCAAAAGAAGGAAGAGAGCAAGGAGGAAGCCAGGAGATAAAAGTCTCTGCCTCTGCACTAAAACCCATTTCTGTAATGAAGCTACAATTTGCCATGTGGGATATACTTTATGATAGTTGAGTGGAATTAATGAGGGGCTTCTGGCTGAGGGTAAAATGAAGACACATTAGTGGGAGTAAAGTAGGATCTCTTGCCTGGTAGCATGGTTATTATTAAGGGAGAGAATGGGGCCCTGTTGCTGAGGGCATCTTGGTTTAGAGTCTTTTTGACTCATGTCCAGGATCGTGAATCTACTTCCACTTAAAATTTTTGCGTTCCTGTAATATAGGGAGCAGCTGGTTAATCCTCAAAGAACCTAAGGAAATAAATTTGGTTTTATTTTCTTCAGGCTTCTGTGATGGAATGATAATTCCGCAAACATATGTCAAATTATTTCTTTGTACTCTGTTCAAATTCCAACACTGAAACTCTGATCCTTTTTGAGAAGGTGACAAGGAATAAATCCAATCTATCTGGAGAAATCTGTGTTACAATATTTGTCTATAGGTATACCCCTGGTACTATTGACATTGGATTGGAAGCCTAGAAATTATATTCCATTTGGGGCACTAACATAGGGTGCTTCCTGAATAACTTGCTCCAAGCTTCCAGTGTTTATCTTAGTATGGTTAACAATACATCTTTAGTCTAGGAGAAAGATTGGTGAATTAAACAAAATTAGTATATCAAAAGTTCAGTCTGAAAGTTAAGCACAGTAATTTTTATGTGACTTTTAATCACATTTTTAGATCAGATTTGCAAACAGTGATAAAAGGCACAAACTTTCTCCTCTCACGTATCCCTTTCTCAAATTCCTGAGTGGACTCCTACAGAGTTACAGTGTTTGCCTTTGGAAGATCATATCCTGACTTTGCCTATGGAGGGTTTGCTTAGAGTTTAGAAAATTTTTGCAGCTGGGGTGAACCTATACCTTGCTGGGGAAAATCAACATGAGACCATTGATCATTCATCCAAAAATAAGAATCCTAACAGAAAGGGTGGCAACTGCTGGAGGAGCATGCTGGCATCAAGTAAAAAAATGCGTAGGGGCAATAATTCTGTTGACATAGAATGGTTTTTAAAATAAATTCTTTGTGTTTGGGAGTCATTTTTTCTTTGCTTTTTATTAAACAGATGAAGTTTGTTTTCATGAGTAAAAAAGAATCTTATTTCCAAAGGGCTGTTGTCCTGCTGCTTGTTCTCTATATGAAATTATCTTGTGGAATAACATGGCATGCTGTGCTGGAAATTACATATGGGATTTCTTAGTTTAAGATCAAAGTCTGTGACTGAAATCTAGAAAGTGTAATTCATTTTTTTCTACTCAGACTTTTGCTTTTATTTTTGAAAATTGGTAAAAAATTATATACACTTAGTGTATATAAGGCGATGTTTTGAAATATGTGCACATTGTGGAATGGCTATTAACATATACATTATATCATATATAATTAGCATATACATTATATCACATACTTAATTTTTGTTTGATGAGATTATTTAAAAACCTAAAAACCTATTACCTTAGTAAACTTCAAGAATTCAATAGATTATTATTAACTATAATCATCATACTGTACAGTAGAACTCTTAAATTTATTCCTCCTATCTAACCAAATTTTTGTATCCTTTTACCAGCATCTCCCCAATGCTCCCACCCCCATGACAGCCCCTAGTAACCATCATTCTATTCTGTGCTTATCTAAGTTCAACTTTTTGTATTCTACATACACAAAAGTTAGATTCTATGGTGTTTGTCTCTTTGTGCCTGGTCTATTTCATTTACCATAAAGTTCTCCAGGTTCATCCATGTCCACTCAAAAGAGAATTTCCTTCTTTTTTAAGGCTGAATAGTATTGCATTTTGTATACATGCCACATTTTCTTTATCCATTTTTTCACTGATGGACAGGTCGGTTGATCCCATAGTGTGGCTACTGTGAATAATGCTGCATTGAACATGGGAGTAAAGATTTCTCTTTGACCTACTGATTTCAGTTTCTTTGCATGTATACCAAGTAGTAGAATTGCTGGATCATATGGTAGCTCTACTTTTAATTGTTTTTGAGGAGCTTCCAAATTGTTTTCCATAATGGTTATATTAAATTACATTTCCAGCAACAGTGTTCAAGGGTCCCTTTTCCCCCACATCCTCGCCAACACTTGAGGTGATACCTCATTGTGGTTTTAATTTTCATTTCTCTAGTGATTATGAAGTTTTAGGTTTTACATTTAAGATGTTAATCAACTTTGCATTGATTTTTGTATATGGTATAATATGGAGGTTCAATTTCATTCTTATGCATGTGGATATCCATTTCTTCTAACTGCAACAAAATCTGCTAGAACTAATAAGCAGATTTACTAAATTTGCAGAATACAAAATCACCATACAAAGATCAGTAGTGTTTTTATACTCTAACAAGGAACTATCTAAGAAAGAAATCAAGAAAACAATTCCATTTACAATAGCTATAAAAATAATACAATACTTGGGAATATATTTATCATACAGGGTAAAAGATCTATATTCTGAAAACTATAAAATATGGATAAAAGAAATTTAAGAAGATATCCTCTGTTCATGGATTGGATGAGTTAATATTGTTAAAATATCCATACTAACCAAAGTGATCTACTGACTCCATACAATTCCTACAAAAATTTCAATGACATCTTTCAAAAAATAGAAAAACGAATCCTAAAATCATATCAAGCCACAAAGGACCAAAACAAAGAAATGATAAATGTTTGATGCAATAGATACATCAATTACCCTGATCTGATCATTATATACATACATATATATATAATATATATATATATATATGTATTTAAATGTCACACAATAACCCATAAAAATGTACAATTTTGATTTTTCAGTTAAAAATAAAATACCTTAAATTAAATTAAAAAGAAGTGACTTTTATTGTCTAAGGCATGAACCTAAGAATAGCACAACTATTATTTTATATGTACAACTTGGCTAGTTTTTCATGATAACAACTATTTTCATGAGGAGGAGGAGAAAGGGCATATGAAAGATCAGTTTCTTCAATTTTTAATTTAAGTAATTTGAAATCCAAGTATAACATTAAATTATTTTAAAAAACATTTAAGATTTATCTAGGACTTCAGCATGTAGGGCTGAGTATAGGGCCTTTTCTGTTATTTTTCTTCAAAGATGACCTAATGGTTTTTCTTGTTCCAAACAAATGGATACAGAGAGAGAATTGAAAACTTCTCATAACAAGTCCCACATGTTGATACCATTTTAGCTTTTTAAATGAAGCATACATATGTTTATTATATAACTATAGCATCTTTTGATAAAGGTATTCAAAACAAACTCCTTGTTATGATTTTTTGATTTCCTATTGCTTGTTTGAAGGTGAAAATGATCAGACTACCGTGTTCATCAGTCAGGAGAGACCAGAGCAGCAAGAGCCCGACCTTTGATTCATTTCCAAGTGGTCAGCGTTACCCAGCACAGGCCGGATTACAAATGACCACATCTTTTCCCATGTTATAATCATTGAAAAAAATTACTTGGACTGTGAATTATTTTGTAAAAACAGAGGATGAAGAACAAGTAGTCAAATGAATGTGGTCTAGTGTTGGACCTTACTTTTTGGAGTTAGAGAATTTAAAAGGTGCACAATAGAAAGATGGTTTATTAAAACATTCTTCCAAAGCCTTATAAGCTGGTCTTCTATGAGATGGAGAACTGTTTTGGGTTCTTTCACAAAGTTTCCTATTTAACTTACATTTACACTGAATTTTTTAATGCCAAGGACTTTTCTTAACATTTAAAAGAAGAAATAGAACATGTTTCAATTATAAAGATGAACTTCAACAGATCTCGGTAGCTTTTGAGTTTCGGAAGCTAAATGGGTCCAAGACTTACAAATGCCTCATTAGAGAGGATCAAGGGTTGATATCTCCTAATTGGTCCTAAAGGGCTTCTGAATTTTGTTATGTAAATGCCAATGGCCTTTGGTAAAGCCTGATTAGTTGCTCAATCATTAAAAATCATTTTGATTCTGAAATGTTCTTCTTATACAAATTCGGATGAGCCATGACAGATTAAAAGAAACCATGGCATAGTTATTATTGATCATTTACTATTACATATTTCTTCAGTTGAAGATAGTTAATTCCTAGAAAATACTAGAAACATTTTATTTCATTGCCATCTTCTTAATAATTACATTCAAGGATATTTTAAAGATTTGAATTATTGTAATTATTTTCTTGGCAATGTTTAATTCCCTATAATTTGATCAGGTGTCTCTTAGAAGTATTTTGAATCTGTGTAACACTCCAGAATGACCTTTTTTTTCCCCCCTTGAAAGCACCTAGATTTTGAGTTTTCTGCCAAGTGTGTGTCCCTGAGGCACTCGGCATGGGAGTCTAATCTCATGTCTTTCTAGTGTTTCCTGAGCTAGGGCCCCAGAATTCTATTACCAGGAAAGATATTAGATGCAGTGGGTGCACACTGGCTCTTGAAAATGACACATGAGTATCAGTCACAGCAGCTGCTGCTCTGAATCTCATGGGAAGGGTGAAAGAATAGCAACCCGGAAACAACCAACCATCCATTTTCACACCATC
The DNA here is from genome assembly GCA_004027185.1 of Glis glis. Lineage (NCBI taxonomy): Eukaryota > Metazoa > Chordata > Mammalia > Rodentia > Gliridae > Glis > Glis glis. Next base: position 9,593 of record PVJS01009991.1, on the reverse strand, counting down.
TCGCCTCTTTCCTGAGGATCATTCTATAATTTCTCTACAGTGACGAGCGTGGCAGTTCATTTATACATGCTGCAAAATGAAGGAGTAAATTCCGGTAGTTTGTGCAATATATATTTTTTGAACTTATAAGCCAACCTTGAATAGCAGCCGCTATTAGTATTATGAATGTCTCAAGGTCTTTATTGAAACATGAAGTTTCAATGCATCAATAGTTTCTCTGCTGATAACATGATTTTTTTTTACTTCTCTTTCCTGAGTTGAATCTTAGATGTTTGGTTGAGAGTTGTGGCTTGATATTCTTCTAGACCAGCTTTTACACTGTTTTGGATTTAGAATATCATACACATTTTCATTTAATTTGATATGACTTGGCTTAGGATATTAAAAAAAAACTTGTTTTTTTTGTGGTACTGGGGATTGAACCCAGAGGCATTTTACCGTTGAGCTATACCCCCAGCCCGATTTTATTTCTTATTTGGAAATAGGGTCTTGCTAGGTTGAGGAGAGTCTCACTACTTGCTGAGACTGTCCTCAAACCTGTGATCCTCCTGTCTCAGCCTCCCAAGTACTGGCTAAAAAACAACTTCTTTATAATAAATACTATTTAATAGTATGGAACCATTGTTATGCCTTCTTCTAGATATAAGGCTAAAAGACAAAGACAAATAGATGCACAGTTTATGTTCAAATTTTTTTCTCTGACAAAGAAGAACAATAGTGCTTAGAATAGAAGGATTATAATGGACTGTTTGTATAGACCAATATTTCTGCAAGAAGCGGAGCTTGAAGTTAATGACTGCCACGCTAAAAGAAGGCCCACTGAGAAAACTTGAACTTGATGATATGATGCAAATGTGCCAAGCCAGTGGAATAACATAGCTCCACACACATAAAGCCTCAATGTTGAAGCAGGCATTATCACAGTTGGTAACATTGCCATAGCTGAAATGATTAGAAGGGATTATGGGCAGTCCAGAGAAATAAAATTAAAATGAAAGGACTATAAACATTAGAATTTAATCCTGTGGTTCCGAGTATAAGCCAAAACAGTAATCAGGCAAAATTGTGGAATTATTGTGGGCAAAAATAATTTTTCTAAAGTGTGTTTTCCTTAGTACAAGCCCTAGAATAATAGATTTTTTTTCAAACGGAAATGGGCTTGCCAATGCAGAATTCTTAACTTGAAAAAAGTTACATACTGTATAACACATGAATGCTATAGATAATATTTGTGGAGTGATAATTAACATCAAGCAAGACTGTAGTTCTTCTACTTCAGGTAATGGGGGAGATTTTTATAATTTGAAGTTCAAAAGAAGAGGGGTAGGAAAAGAAATAGAAGGTTGGCCCACCTAATTTTCAAATTTAGTCACCTTTGAAAAGAGTCTTTTTTTTTTTTTCGGTACCGGGGATTGAACCCAGGGGCGTTCTACCTCCGCGCTATACCCCCAGCCCTATTTTTTTATACTTTATTTTGAAACCGGGTCTCACAAAGTTGCAGAGGGCCTCACTAAGTAGAGAGAGAGAGAGAGTGAGAGCTGAGGCTGGCCACGAACTGGGATTCTCCGGTCTCTGCCTCCCAAAGTACTGGGATTACAAGCGTGCACCACCACACCCGGCTGAAAAGAGTCTTTTAAATGTTAGCAAGATTTAAGATTCTTGAAAACATAGGTAACTTAAAGCTAGAAATATCTGTGATGGCAACAAAATTATATGTTCTATTTTGGTTGGGTATTTTCATCCCAATAAATGTCATAAAACCTGTGACCCAATAGCTAAGAGTTTCATTTGGAGTAATTTTCTTCACTATGTATTTGCCTTTTCCTAAGTGTGAATGATATTCTAAGGTTAAGAGGCACCTGGTACAACGGGAAGCTTAGTGAGAACGAACACAGGTCCTAGAACACAGGTCCTAGAGACCTGAATTCAAGTCTGGTGTCTGCCACTAACTACCTGTAAGATCGTTAGACTTTGGCATCTCAATTTGTTCATTAAAAGTGTTTCACTGGATCGCTAAGGTTCCTTTTTGATTGGAAATTTTGCTTAGCATTCTCATGATCTAGAATTGCTGACTGTCAACATAAGCATCCAGGTCTTATTATGGCACAAGAAAAATATTTTTAGTTATTTGTGAAATAATAAAAGAAAGCCACTGAATAATTGGGTATACCTTGCACATTAGAGAGCAAGCATTTAATAATGCTTTATTACCTCTATCATTCTTAATTGGACTTAGTGGAGTCAAAGAAATGTTTATAAATGGGTTCATCTCCATTTCTTTCTTGGGGACAGATAAGAGCATTAAATTATGCATGATTTATTAGTTAAAAAACAGAGGTCCATTACGCTCAGGATTAGTTGGCTTTCTGTCATTTGTAATCTCCAGATATATATTGTAAGGAAGTCTGGGTAAACAGTATCCAAAATGTTCAGGGGTAGATAATGAGAATTGAAGAAGGTGTAAAGAAACTTAAATTTCAGTAGAAGCTATTGGTCCTCGTGTCCCTTTTGGTTGATAAAAAAAGTTTCTTAATCTTACCTTCAATTCAAATATCAAATGTACTTAGTTTGTAGGACTTAACAGATCAGGATTTTGTTTTGAATTAGATCAGGTGTGACGTAAAGGAAATTAAAGTCTGAGTTTGATTTCTATAGGAAACAGGTCTGACTGTGAGAGCCAAATTGGACTCAATGGGAAAAAATGAAAGCATACATCTTTCTCCTGATTTATAGGTTACTAAAACATCAATGAATGGCCAGTTGCTAGGGGAAAAAGACTAAGCAAAGACAAGATTCTGTGTTTCATAAATTTTGAAACTGATATTCTAATTGATCCAATTTCTCAGTAACAGAAGAAGCTATTTAGAGAGAATGAAAACCTAGCAAATTCTTGCAAAATAATATGTGACTCATGGCCAAGAAAGTGCTATTGAGAATAAAAAACAAGACAAAAGCCCATTAAAATGTGAAACCTCAAAAGAAGGCAAGCCACATTAGAAAAGAAAAATGTTTCCAAACCATAAATAGGGTATTCGAGAGAAATGTCTCAGAAGTCTAGTGGTAGTGATGAATCAAAAAATGGTAAATTGCTCTCAACATTTTTTCAGTTGAATATAAAGACAATGACCCATGTGGCTGCTAGAATATTCTTATAAGTAATTTTCCCAGTGTTTTTAAAACTTCCACCTTGATGTATAGCTAATAAAATTATGATATGGAGAAAAGTCCAGTTTTTAGAAATAAGAAAAACAAGTACTTTCAAATAAAGTGGTCTTGGCACCTTCAATTTTGATTGTTTTGTCTTTAGTATATTGTGGGATTATTCTAGATGTCTTAAAACTATGGAGCCTTTCAAGAATCATCTTTTTTCTAGAGGATAAATACAAAGCCATATGTTTTGTACTCTACATACCATATCATCATCTTAATTTATATGAGCCAGGACAAAAGGTAATGAAGTTAAGGGATTTGTGAGGAAAGTATATATATATATATCATATATATATGTATATATATGTTATATATATGTACATATATATGTGTATATATATGTTATATATATGTTACATATATATGTTATATATATGTTATATATATATATATATATATGTTAAAAGGAGACCATCTACCCTTATCATACTATTCTGTCAGAATATGTAATCAACATTGTCTAATCCATCTTGAAATTTCAAAATAGAATGATCAAAAATAGTTTTTGGCGGACTTTGGAAGTGGAAATATTTGTCAGACTGTTTCCCCTCTCGGCTTTTCTTTATCCAGGAGACAGTAGCAGTACGTCTGTGAGACTGTAGGAATTTTCATGTGAATGGAGCATTCACCTGGGTAATTGATTGACCCTGAATTAGGCAAGGTCACAAACATCACACCAAAAGCACAAGCAACATCAAAATAGGTAAATTGGGATTCACCATTTGGAACTAGTATCCAGACTATGCAGAAAACTCTTACAACTCAATAAGACAAAGAAATATAACTGGAACTATAATGGAAAACGTGTTTTCTCCAGATAAGATATACAAATGTCCAATAAGCACATGAAAAGATGCTTAATATCATTAGACATTAGTTAGATGCAAATGCAGACCACAAGTAGATAACACTCCCCATCCACGAGGATGGCTATGATAAAAACGATGGACACTAGCAGGTGTTGATGGGAGTGTGGAGAAGTTGGAACCTTTGTGCATTGTAGGTGGGAGTTTAAAATGGTGAAGATTCTTTAGTAAAAGTTGGGAAGTTTAAAAAAACTTCAGTGTCTACACTTATCCCAGTACTCTCCCTTTCTTTCTACATTCTTTGGTTCTTCCCTCCCTCTCTTCTTCTGTCCATTCCTTCCTTCCATTTGTCTTTAACTGGGTTTTGGAATCAAAGTTTGCTAGCTTACTTAAGTAAAATAGAGAATTTTTCTTTTTCTATATAGTTTCAGGGTAGGAATAATTATGAAGTATTTGTTTTTAAAAACTAGGATAAAATACAGCTATAAAAACTGTAAACTGGTAAAAACATTATAGTAAGCCTTTATATTTCTGATTTATTGTATGCTTGTTAGTTTGGTCAGATTTTCTACTATTTCTTAAGTCATTTTGCTTCATTTATTCTTTCTACCCTTTTAGTGTATCTTTCAGTAATTTCAGTTTTTCTTTTATTAATACCATTATGTTTCTGTGTTTTGGTTTATCATTCTAGCTTTACTTTTTCCTCAAAGTGAAAACTTAGTTTAAATTACTTTTATTTGATAATAATTTTATTTTAGCTGTAATTTTAGTCCTATTTTAATTGTATACCATATAACCTAGGGTGATATTTAAAATTGCTATGTGGATACCTTGTAATTTCTGTTTTGATTTTTCTTTCTTTCCTTTCTTGCAGCACTGGAAATTGAACCCAGAGCCTTGTGCATACTGGGCAAATGCTCTACCATTGAGCTATACTCTCAGCTCACTGTTTTTCTTTTTCTTTTTGCAGTACTGGGGATTGAACCCAGGGGCATTCTACCTCCGAGTTACACCCCCAGCCCTATTTTTTATTCTTTATTTTGAAACAGGGTCTCACTAAGTCGCAGACGGCCTCACTAAGTAGCTGAGGCTGGCCGCGAACCTGGATCCTCCTGTCTCAGCCTCCTAAGTACTGGGATTACAAGCATGCGCCACCACGCCCGGCTTCACTGTTTTTCTTATTTATAAATTTTTATCCTTTATTTTAAACTTCACAAGACTATAAGCAATAAGACCTATGAAATAACTGTTTTAGAAATTTAAAATTTTAAAGTCATGACATTATAAAAGTGGTGTGTATTTTTAATTCTAATGAAACATAAGAATATATGTTCTCTGCTTTTAATGCAGTTTATATATACATATTCAATCAGTTAATTTGATTAATTGCATAACTATATTCCCAATGATACTTTGTATTAGGTCTCCTTTTTTGTATTTCTATGCCATTAGTTTTGAATTTTACTTTACCCAGTATTATTTAACTATTAATATCTAATAATAAATATCTATTCATATTTTCATTATTTTGCTTTCAACCACTTCTTTATTTTCATTTTTTGTCACTATATTGGCCATAGCTTTTGGAAATAACAAAAAGCTCCTTTAAAATTCACTTTATCTATATTTTGGTAGCAGAAAGCATTTTTAAAAAATATTTATTTAAATAGCTATAAAACTTGTTTATATTTCTCCCATCTTACTTTATTTTTACCAGTTTTTTGTTTCCTTTACCTGGTTTGATAAAGTTTTAGTTTATTCCCTTTCCTTCTTACATATCTAGAAGTTTTATGGTTATTAATTTTGGTGATTAATAATGTATTCACTCACTATCAAAGTAAAGAGTAATAATTTGCCAACCATTGAGGATGCATGCTAAACAAGAGAATTAAGTTGGGTCTGTCATAAACCTTATATTCTAGTGGCTATAGATAGAAATCAAACAACCAACAAATAAGTGATAATTAAATAAACAAGAAAATATTAGGTAAATAGTACATAGAGTATTTAGATAGAAAAGTATAATAGTACTGGGCGTGGTGGCACATGCCTGGAATCACTGTACTTGGAAGGCTGAGACAGGAGAAAGATCACATCTTTGAGGCTAGCCTCAGCAACTTAGCAAGACCCTGTTTTCAAATGAAAAATAAAAAGAACAAAGAGCTGAATTGTAGCTCAAGTTTAATAAAAGAAAAGAAAAAGGAAAAAAAAAGTATAACAGGAGGCTTCTTAGAAGTAGGTAAGTTTACACATATGCAAGCACACGCATACGTGGATTTTCTTTTTCTTTCTCACTTTAACATATGGAACTTGCATTGGGAAGAGAGAGAATATGTGTGTTGCAGTAAGACTAGACTTTTTTCCTTCAGTAAAACTGAATGCTTTTCTATGTTGACATTTCATTCACTTTGTTGATTAAAAGTGGAAAAAATGACAGTAGTAGCATTTTGTGGTAATATATTTATTTCATGTCAAATTAAATCAACAAAATATGTGAAAATTATATTGAAGTAATTTCATAATTTAGCTGGGATTTTTGAAAATATTTTTAAAGAAAACTGGCCACAAGTGAGTTATACCATGATTGCAAGAAGCTATTTGATATTGTAACTGCCATTAAATATGGTTATATTACTATTTTTAAAAGACTGAAATACATTAATATCAAACTAAAAGTATTAATTCATGAGCTCAAAATTTGTCTACACAGCTCTACAAAACCTAATGACCTTGGAGAATTAAGCCTTTCATTTCATCATTAGTGAACCTTAAAGTTTTTACTGTGTGTTTGAAATAGTGTTAAACAATAATTGCAAAGTTTAAACACTATTAATTTTTCTGATAGTTATCATCAATAATTCAGTTCTTATGAAAAGTTGATTTTCTTAGTTCATTTAAAAGTCACTGGGATGATTTTGAGAGTGAAATAACTTAATTAAAATTATCTTAAATTTTTACTTGGCCACTGCAAACTCCTGCAACTTTTTATGTGTCTGTATAGTTCTAAGACAAACTCCAGATTTGGTTTTGCTCATTATATTACATGATAGTTGGTTTGATGTTATTTAAAACTGTCTGGGATACTAAGTGCTTAGTAGGGTTTTGATTAGTAACTGGCAAACTTCAAAAGGCCTGGGTATTTGGTTTGGATAAAAGTTGATTAGTTTGGATGGCTGTTCAGATTTTCACCAAAATCTCTGAGGGCCTTTTTCCAGGCCTTCCCTGTCTGAATATTTCATTCTTTATCAATCTCTCAAGAAACTGAGTTTTGTGTTTTTTAGACTGCAGTTTCCAGCCAGATTCCAGAAACCTGATTTTACAAAGACTGATAGGTCATATGACCAGTTATTTTTTAGGACCTTATATAAATTCCATAATCTTTACTTACTCAGACAAAAATTTCTTTTCCTACTATTAGAATCAAGGGCTTTGGAACTATGTGGAAAGATTTGAGGTCATCTAGCTAATTCCTAGTTATACATATTAGGAGAATGAGTTCTTTAAACTCAGGCAGTTATATAATCTCAGCTGCTAAGTGGTGATACCAGTATTTCCATTAAGACTATAGTTAGGGATAATCAGATAATATTCTAAAAATATCTAGTCATTTAGGACACACACCCCTCTTGTCTTTCTTCTGTATTTTCTTGTGTGTGTGTGTGTGTGTGTGTGTGTGTGTGTGTATGGTACTGGGAATTGAACCCAGAGGCATTCTACTTCCGAGCTACATCCCCAGACTAATTTTACTTCCTATTTGGAAACAGGGTCTCACTAGGTTGCTGAGAGCCTCACTAAATTGCCGAGGCTGTCCTCAAACCTGCGATCCTCCTATTTCAGCCTCCCAAGTACTAGGATTACAAGCGAGCGCCACCATGCCCGGCTTCTTCTGTATTTTCTTAAGTGAGTGGTTAGTAGATGATTGTGGATGGGACTCTGCCTCATGGATTCTCTTTTGATCACAACTCCTAAAACCATCTTCCTATTTATCCTCTGCTATAGAAACATTTCCTCCTTTTCTCTGAAATTTTTCCTCTTGTTTTGTTTAATCTTTGCTTTTCCAGTAATGTGAATTTTTGCCTGTACATTGGTTTTTTTTTGGATTAATAACCAGAATTTCAAGAATGCTATTAATATGATATCCTGCATTCTTTAATAATCCATTACAAAGAGACGAGCATCATGGATGTAAAGATATTCCCATTTTTATGTTCAAAGATGTTCCATATGGGAGTTACACATATTATAAGAATCTTTGGCCAGGCGTGGTGGCGCACGCTTGTAATCCCAGTACTTTGGGAGGCGGAGACTGGAGGATCTGGGTTCGCAGCCAGCCTCAGCTCGCTCTCTCTCTTTTTCTCTCTCCCTGTCTCTCTCTCTCTCTCTCTCTCTCTCTCTCTACTTAGTGAGGCCCTCCGCAACTTTGTGAGACCCGGTTTCAAAATAAAGTATAAAAAATAGGGCCGGGGGTGTAGCACGGAGGTAGAACGCCCCTGGGTTCAATCCCCGGTACCGCAAAAAAAAACTTTGATAAGCAAATATTTTCCTTTGATTAGAGTGTTTGTAGAGTTTGTAGAGTGTTGTTGATGTATCAACCATGGTTATTAAGCTTTTTGTAATATTGTTTCCTTTAATCCTCATAAATATTTAATGAAATGTGTATTTCTTCTACCCGAGTCATACTGCCTCTTGATCTTCAGTAGGAGGTTTTTCCTGTTATTTATGTTTCATTGCAAATATCTCTTTCTTAGGGAGATATATTCCATCTAAATGCCATCTAAGCCAAGCATGGTGGCTCACACATGTAATCCTAGTACTTGGGAGCTGAAACAGGAGGATCGCAAGTTTGAGGCCACCCTCAGCAACTTAGTGAGACCCTGTTTCAAAATAAAAAAATAAAAAGGGCAGGGGTGTAGTGTGGTCGTATAGTGCCTCTGGGCTCAATCCCCCGTATGAAAAAAACAAACCCAAAAAGCTATCTAAATAAAACTCCCTGGGTCTCTTTAATAAATCATTCAATTTTATTTATCACTACCTCACTAGAAACTGGGGAGGGCTCAACAAGTGTTCTGTGCATGTATGCATCTATCACCCTGAACTTCATCAAGATGTATGATTACAATGCACCAATAAAAAACATAATTAGTACTACCATTCTATTACCTAAAGGATTAAGATTCCAGTTATTGAAGAAGAATGATGCTGGCATTTTCCATCACTATAAGTCATCCATGAATGAGTGTCATACATTTATAAGCAGAAGTATGAATTTAGAAGGATAGATGATTTTATCATGTACCAAAAAAGAGAAACATCTGCTTCTAAAGGGAATTTTAAGTAAATATATTTATCGTACATTTTTCTAAGTTGTTTTTAAAATAAAGTTATGTCTGCTGATCCTGGTGGCACAAACCTGTAATCCCAGTATCTGGGAGGCTGAGACAGGGGGATTGCAGGTTCAAACCCAGCCTCAGCAACTCAGTGAGGTTCGCATCAACTTAGTGAGACCCTGTTTCCACATAAAAAATAAAATAGGGCTGGGGGTGTAGCGCGGAGGTAGAATGCCCCTGGGTTAAATCC
>PVJS01009990.1:38375-49162 GCA_004027185.1 Glis glis | reverse complement strand
CCCCGGTACTGCAAAAAAAAAAAAAAAAGAACACAATGAAGGCTATATATGACAAACCAATAGTTAATATTATACTGAGAGGAAAAAAAGGTAAAATCATTTCCTTCCTGATCAGGAACAAGACAAGGATACCCACTTTCATGTGTGTGTGTGTGTGTGTGTGTGTTACTGGGAATTGAACCAGGGGCATTCTACCTCCAAGCTACACCCCAGAATTATTATTTTTTATTTTGAAACAGAGTCTTGCAAGGTTGCTGAGAGTCTCACTAAGTTGCTGAGGCTGATCTTGAACCTGTGATTCTCCTGTCTCCGCCTCCCAAGTACCAGGATTATAGGAATGCACCACTACTCCTGGCTCCGACTTTTATAATACTTATTCAATATAGTACTGCAAGTCTTAGCCAGAACAAAGACAAAAGAAAGAAAGAATGAAAGAAAGAAAGAAGGAAAATTCAAATAGGAAAGGAGGAAGCAAGATTATCCCTGTTACATAGAACCTCATTTTATACATACAAAAACCTTTGAAGACTCTACCATAAAATTCTTAGAACTGATAAGCAAATTCAGTAAGATTGCAGGGTACAAAACCAATATACAAAAATCAGTAGGTTTTTTATGTACAAGTAATAAAATTGCTGAGAAAAAAATTAAGAAAGCAATCCCATTTGTAATACCTACAAATGAAACAAAACAAAACCACAAACAAACAAAAGCCTGGGATAAACTTAAGCCTGTGATCTCTAAAATGAAAATTACAAAACATTAAGAAATTGAAGAGAACACACATATATAAAAAGAAAAGACAGCCTATGTTCATGGAGTAGAAAAATTAGCATGATTAAAATATCCATGCTACCCAAGGTGATCTATATTTTCAATGCAATTCTTATCAAAATACCAATGCCATTCTTCATAGAAAAAGAAAAAAAAACACTTTAAATTTGTATGGAGCCGGGTGCGGTGGCACACGCTTGTAATCCCAATACTTGGGAGGCTGAGACAGGACTTGTGAGGCCTTCTGCAACCCAGTGAGACCCTGTTTCAAAATAAAGAATAAAATAGGGCTGGGGGTGTAGTTCATAGGTAGAACGCCCCTGTGCTCAATCCCCAGTACCGTAAAAGAAGTGTTTTTTTTTTTTTTTTTTTTTTTGTATGGAACCAGAAAAATAGCCAAAGTGATCCGGAGTAAAAAGAACAAAGCTGTAGGCATTTTAGTACCTTCCTTCAAACCATATTCTACTAAGCTATAATAACCAAAACAGCATGGCACTGGTATAAAAACAAGCACATAAACCAATGGAACAGAATAGAGAACTCAGTGATATACATCAATGATCCACTGATTTTCAACAAATGTAACAAGAACACATATCGGAGAAAAGTCTCTTCAATAAATGGTGCTGGGAAAACTGTATATGCATCTGCAGAAGAAAGAAAGTAGACTCCCATCTCTTACCAATTACAAAAAATCAACTCAAAAGACTTAAATATAAGACCCCAAACTATGAAACTACTAGAAAAAAATGTAGGGGCGGTGCTTCAGGACATTGAATTGGGCAAAGATATTATTTTTGATATGACACCAAATGTGCAGGAAACAAAAACAAAAATCAACAGATGAGATTATATCAAATTTAAAGCTTCTAGCCGGGAGTGGTGGCACATGCTTGTAATCCCAGTACTTTGGGAGGCGGAGACCAGAGGATCCGGGTTCGCGGCCAACCTCAGCGCGCATGCGCGCGTGCACGATAGATCAGTTGATCGATCGATCTCTCTCTCTCTCCTCTCTCTCTCTCTCTCTCTCTCTAAAATGATAGGTAGAAAAAAAATTTAAAGCTTCTGCACAGCAAAGGAAACAACAGAGCAAAGGGACAACCTAGAAAATGGGAGAAAATATTTGCAAATTAGTCACTTAATAAAATAGATTGGTATCCAGGATGTATGAGGAACTCAACTCAAAAGCAAAAAACAAAATAAAAAGCCCAAATAATCCAAGTTAAAAAATGGAGGCCGGGCGTGGTGGCGCACGCTTGTAATCCCAGTACTTTGGGAGGCAGAGACTGGAGGATCCGGGTTCACGGCCAGCCTCAGCTCTCTAGCTCTCTCTCTCTCTCTCTCTCTCTCTCTCTCTACTTAGTGAGGCCCTCTGCAACTTCGTGAGACCTGGTTTCAAAATAAAGTATAAAAAATAGGGCCGGGGGTGTAGCGCGGAGGTAGAACGCCCCTGGGTTCAATCCCCGGTACCAAAACAAAACAAAACAAAAAAAAAATGGGCAAATGATCTGAATAGACATTTCTCAAAAGAGAATATGCAAATGACCAACAAATATGACAAAATGCCCAGTATTACTCATCATCAGGGGAATGAAAATTAAAGCCACAGTGAAGACAGATATAGATCCAAAACATCTGAATAGAGGTGCCATGTGCACAACTCTGCCACTGAGAAGAATCAGGACAACAGAGGAAAAACTGGACTTCAAGAGGAGTGAGTGCGGGAGGACCCTGGAAATCAGCAAGGAAGGGACCCTAAACAGCATGGAGAGTCAGAAATGCTACCCAGAGAAAAGAACAAAGCAAATTGCAAATTCGACCCTGGCTCCTGGCCAGGGAGTTGGAGGAAGGAAGCTCCACACTGCCAGGAAAAGTTGGGAAAATACCAGCAACACCCATTTAGAAGTAGGCCGATCGTCTGAGCAGGAAGAGTCTATCGTTTTCACGTGTGCAGTCCAGTTTGGGGCATTGTCTGATCTCAGAGCAACTTCTCCGTTCCAAGGCAGGAACTCACATTGCTCCCGGTCCCCAGAACCCAAGCCGCTGTAATAGTCATTGCTAGACACCATCCTGCCTTTGGGAATAGCAGCTGGGTCCCTGATGCCACCAGGAGCCTTGGGCCGGTGTGTTCCTTACAGGGTGGAGGTCAGACCCCGCAGTGTCCTGCAGCTTTAGGTCAGGTGATTGCCTGAGTCACAAGTCTGAACTACACCTGCCCCACAAGCACTCGGGAAGGGCTCCTCCCCAGCTCATGGGCTTGGGACTGCAGGTGCTGATGCCGGCCTGATGCCTGTCTCTTGGGACCTGGGGAAAGTATCACTGGTATCCCATAGCTCCAGGGAACTAAGGAAGCTCTCCCCATCCCACAGTACTGGGATATGGCTGCTGGTACCAAAAGCCCTAGTATCACTTGTGCTTGGACCTCAGGATCTGAGGAAAGCCACATCCAACTCCTGCAGTTTCCAGGACCATAGATCCAAAAGTCACAAGTACTAGCACAACCCATGCATAACTGACAGGTCTCCTCCCTGTTCTGTGACTTCAGGAATATAGATACCAGTGACATAAGATACCCCAACATTACCTCTACATGCTCCGCACGACCTAGAGAAAGTCTCTTTTCAGCCATGTCATTGGGAGTACACGTACTAGTTCCAAAAGCCCTGGCATCACCTGTTTATCAGCTGGGACTCGGAGCAAGTCCCATCTAGGTCATACCTGCTGTCAACCACCTAGGGGCAAGGCTTGTAGGAGCTGGTCTCACCTGCCATCAGCCTTCAGTACCTAGAGAGGATCAGTTTGATTCCCACAACCTCAAGCACATGGTTACTGATGCCACAGACCTCAGAACACCAGCGTCGATCCCATTGACCGGGGGGAGGACATCCCAACCTGCAGCTCCAGAACTGTGGCTGCTGTTGCTACAGGCCCAGACACTTCCCGCATTTATCCCACGGGACCTGGGGAAAGTCTCCTTCATATACTGTGGCCCTAGGACCATGGCTGCTGGTGCCTCAACCTTTGTGTCACCTCTGCTTGCCCTGTGGAGATTGGAGACAGTCTTCACCATATACCATACAACTGAGAACATGGCAGCTGGTGTCGCAAGCATCATTAGTGCTTCACTCTGTGTGGCCCAAGAACACACACCTTTGGGAGCCTCTGTCCACTGCAAATTAGTACAACTACTTTCATGAGCTGCTGCGTCTAGACCACTGAGGCACTCATGGACACGGCTAACATCAATCATAGATGAAAAGATCAGAGAGGCTACACTTTTGAGCTCACCTATATTCAAAGCGAAAGCACCTACCCAAGTTACTCCCTATAGCCTATCTAAATGAGAAAATCTTTTTCTGCAAAATCTATAACATAAGGCAGGTGTGGTGGCATATGCTTGTAATCCCAGTACTTAGGAGGCTGAGACAGGAGAACCACAGGTTTGCAGCCAGCCTCAGCAACTTAGTGAGACCCTGTTTCAAAATAAAGAAAACATGGCTGGGGTAGAATGCCCCTGGGTTCAATCCCCAGTACCCCCCATACTACAAGATAAAATTGGAAAGGGTGATTGTTATGCAGACATCCATATAGGGGCACAAGAAAGATGCAAGGAAACGTGACATTTCCAAAGAAACACAGTAATTCTCCAGAAATAGATCCCAATTTGAAAGAAGTCTATGAAATTCCTGAACAAAAATTCAAAACATAATCCTAAGGAAATTCAATGAGATGCAAATGAATACAGATAAACAATACAAAGAAACAAGGAAAACAATTCAAGATATGAATGAGAAATTCACCAAAGAGATAGAAGTCATAAAAAAGAACCAATCAGAAATCTTGGACCTAACAACTTCAATCAAGGAAGTAAGAGATGAGAGTATGAGAGTTACCTTAACATACTAAAACAAGCAGAAGAAAGAATTTCTGAACTTGAGTACTTGAGGACAGGTCTTTTGAATTTAACCCAGTTAGATGAAAGAAAAAAAATTAAAAAGAATAAAGAGAGCATAGGAGATATATGGGGCATCATTAAGCAAACAAATATTCACATTATTTGCATTTCAGAGGGAGAAGAAAAAGAGAAAGGCATTGAAGACCTAAACTATTTCACAAAATAAAAGCTTCTCAAATCTTCAGAGATATGGACACCCAGATACAAGAAACTCAAAGCACCCCAACTAGACTAAACCAGAACAGACATTTACCAAGACATGAAATACTCCAAATGTCAGAAGTACAAGACAAGGAGAGAATCCTAAAGCAGCAAAAGAAAAGCATCAAGTCACATATAAGGGAATGTCCTTCAGACTTACAGAAGATATCTTGGCAGAAATGTTAAAGGCCAAAAGAAAATAGGATGATATATTCAAAATACTGAAAGAAAAAACTGTCAACCAAGAATACTATACCCAGTAAAACTATCTGTCAGAAATGAAGGAGAAATAGTCTTTCCCAGATAAGCAGAAACTAAGAAAATTTATCACCACCAAACTAGCCCTACAAGAATACTTAAGGGAATCCTCTACTGAAAATGAAAGGATGATAACTACCATCCTGAAAATATATGAATATGTAAAACTCACTAGAAAAACAGATACAAAGAGAAAGAGCACTAAACCTTAGCATGACAGAAAACTACCAGATCACAAGGATAAATAATAGAGGAGGAAAGATACAAAAAATATAAAAAACAACTAGAGAATACAAAATAACAGGAAGACATTCATGCATATCAATAATAACTTTGAATAGAAATGGGTTAAATTTACCAATCCAAAGATATAGACTGTCTAAATGGATAAAATATAAGACTGAACTATATGCTGCCTACAAGAAACTCACTTCACTGGTAAAGATAAACGTAGAATGAGGGTGAAGCGTTGGAGTACAGGGGTGCAGTTGAGCAGGAAGAATATCTTCTAATGTTCTATGATACAGTAAGATAGCTATAATTGACAACAATTTATTTTATATTTCAAAAGAGCTAGTAGAGAAGTTTTTGAATGTTTCCAACATGAAGAAACGATCAATGTCTAAAGTGATAGATAGGCAAATTACCCTGATATGATCATTACACATTGTATACATGTATTGAAAGATCACACTGTATCCCATGAATATGTGCAATTATATGTCAATTATAAATAGAAAAAAAAAACAACCAATTTTCCAGGATGACACTTCAGGGCATTCATAATTGAACTTTGGCAGTCTCATTCCTTACCATTCTGATATATGTATGCATTCTGGACCACATTAAACTGTTTTAGTTTCTTGAAAAAAAATTTAGGAGTGGAATTAGAGGGTTTCAAGGCCCACATCACTTTATTGCTTTCCTTTCCTGTCACAAGGTCTCATTTGTCTTATCCCACTTTGGGAGGTAAGGAAAGGAGAATAATTGTTAGCATGTTTATGAACAGCAAGTTCTGTTACAAAAAATAAAAAAAGCAAAACTGACAGTTTTATATGTATCTATACTCTGGGTGCAGCTGTGATTTAATTCCTAGTTCTATTAAATTAAGATTATCAAGTGAGTAATTAAGGCAATAAGACTTAGACCTTTGATTCAAATGAGGTGGCTGTGCCCTGCTTCTCTGTGCATATTCATACTTATGATTGGGAATGTGTGTCAGAATATGCATCCTTCTACAGAATGTGTCACAGGAGATGAGATGGTACCGTGTACTTAAGTGAGTTGAGTCTTTGGCCCTTTTGAATTAGCAACTGATTTTGAAACTCAGAGGCAACCAAACTTCAGACCAAAGTGACTGACCTCCAGGGGCTGGGGATGTAGCTTGGTGGTAGAATGCTTGCCTAGCATGCACAAGGCCCTGGGTTCAATTCCCAGTACTGCAAAAGAAGAAAAGATGTTCAAAGTGAGTCACCCCTTTGCTCCTAATCCAAGGGAAGACACATGGATAGTGTGTTTTTAATTTCATACTAATACTCAGATTGAGAGATTAGAGAGAGGGATGATTGGTACCACGGCTGAACACTATAAAATAGGCCTCTCTTCTTCTTCCTTTGCCTGGATAAGTACGTACAACTTCATTGGCCCATTGGGGTGAGTAAGGACAGATTGGAACAAACCTCATTCTTCACCTTTCTGATTTAGGGGCTATGCCATAAATGTGACTTTTACTCCGTGTGACCACTTTGATTCTCAAAAAAGCAGTGTTCAAGCCGGGCGTGGTGGCGCACGCTTGTAATCCCAGTACTTGGGAGGCTGAGACTGGAGGATCCGGGTTCACCGCCAGTCTCAGCTACTTAGGCCCTATGCAACTTAGTGATACCCTGCTTCAAAATAAAGAATAAAAAAATAGGGTTGGAGGTGTAGCTCAGAGGTAGAATGCCCCTGGGTTCAATCCCCAGTACTGCAAAAAAAAAAAAAGCAGTTTTCAAGACCACCAATGGATGGTATTTATTGCATGAGTCTTTAATTATGCCAATGTATACTGTGCACTGGAGACTTAGATGTAAATAAAAAAAATACCTGAATGTAAGCAGGTGATTGCATCCAAGGAGTAAATCCAATTCCATTGTTACTTCTTAAGGTTACTATTTAAATTGTTATTCTTTAGCAAATTTCCAGTGGTTTCTTAGGTTGAAGTTGGATTTTGACAATTATTTAGAGAGTATTTTCTCATGAGTTGTTTAAGAAATATGTATTTAACCACATATGAACTATCAGTTTATATTTTTAGATTTGGTAATTAAAAATATCACAGTTGGAAAATTGCAATGAAATTCAGAGAAATTAGATGAATTGTTCCAGGTCACACTGGAGGAAACATCAGGGCCAGATTAAGAAGCAAGGCCGTGAGCTGGGTGTGTTGGCGTACGCTTGTAATCCCAGTACTTGGGAGGTGGAAACCGGAGGATCTGGGTTCGCAGCCAGCCTCAGCTACTTAGTGAGGCCCTCTGCAACTTCATGAGACCCGGTTTCAAAATAAAGAATAAAAAATAGGGCTGGGGGTGTAGCTCGGAGGTAGAACCCCCCCTGGGTTCAATCCCCAGTACCGCAAAAAGAAAAAGAAGCAAGGTTGTCTGACTCCTTGTTTACTCTTCTGAGGGATTTCAAGCAGTACTTTTAAATAGAGCTTTCTATCCTTATCTTTTAAGGATAAGATGACTTTCCTGAAAGTTGACTCCTTAATGAAGGTGAATGGGACTCTGAGGAGCGCTGTTGCTGCAAAGCTAGCAGTACTTTTACTCTTTAACTTTGAAATTATAGAAGATTCTCCAACTGAAAGTTGAAATAGCAGAGGACTGAAGATTATACAACTACATGGACCAGAGAAACCCCTTTATTTTTGACGTTTTTAATTTTTGACTTCACTTGCAGAGCAAAAAATGTGTCCCTAGCTTATACCTTTATAGCTCCTTTCTGTGAGTATTAAGGACCTACTTCGTAAGTGCCTTTTTAATAACACGCCAGAGACTTATCTCTTCCAGACATCTACTTTCCTCCTTCATACTACATATGCAAACCAATACTTTGTATTTTTGCTAATAAAATCTTGTAGTGGACAAAGACAAATTCTCTCATAAATTTAATTAGGCTTATAACTATAACTGTTATTAAAGAATAATACTTGGAGGTCCAAGACATGGTCTGTTAGCTACAATTTCTATACAATAGCTCATCTTAATTTTACTTCTAAGATATGCAATAAAAATAATTAATCCTATAAACATTGAATTGCTGTAGAATTATAACTTCATCATTCAGTTATTAAAAATATCACAGGTTTCAGAGAATGAGCCAGCCAAATAGAGGTGCCCAACACTCACCTCCCTCTCTACAAGGAAGAACAAAAATAACAGGTAGATAGCTAATTTTCTCTCTCTCTCTCTCTGTGCGTGTGTGTGTGTGTGTGTGTGTGTGTGTGTGTGTTACTAGGGATTGAACACAGGGGCATTTTACCTCTGAGCTATACCATTAGCCCTATTTTTTATTTTGAAATAGTGTCTCACTAAGTTGCTGAGGGCCTCACTAAATTGCTGAAGCTGACCTTGAACCTGCAGTCCTCCTGTCTCAGACTTCCAAGTGTTGGGATTACAGAAGTGCGCCATCACGCCCACCTGGATAATTGCAGTTTGAGGTGAGTGATCATGGGAGAACACTGGAACTCAGAGAGTGGGAGGGAGAGGGAGAGAGACAGACACATGCACACATACGCAGGAACTTAGTAAGGTTCAGAGATCTGGGATAACAGCATGGTAGGAGAAACAAAATACCCTGGCATCTGCCAGCCTGGTTCCACACGTTGAACAGGGAACCTCCCCACTGCAGGGGTAAGGGTGAAAAATAGAGTCCCAGTGTAGACATGGGCAGTCCTAGAAGGTTTCCTGGAAACCAAAGTTTCGCAATCCCTGCAGGCTTGCAGTCCACTTAGATAAGTAACCTGAAGTCTGGACAGTAGCCTGATTGTGGAAAAAGATCTCACAGTCATCTCCAAGCCAATCCTCAGGATGCTGCAGCCAGAACCACGGTGAGAGCAGAGCTACTGTGTGCATCTGGACTGCTCCAGGGTTCAGAACCCCTGCATGTTCCCATGGGGACTCCAGATGTGCCACTGCACTAGCTGGAGAGGTAAGTGTGTCATGACCACCACATGGCCTGGCCGAGGACTCAGCCAGCACACTGGGGCCCTCGCCCTGTATGGGATGGTAGCTGCTGATTGAGGTTGTTGACTGTGGAAGGGTGCTGGAGTTCCATAGTGGAAAGAGACTTGCAAAAACAGAGCGCCCCAGTGCAGACTGCACAGAAGCACAGCTGAGGGGCGTGTGTGTGTGTGTGTGTGTGTGTGTGTGTGCGTGCGTGTGTGTGTGATGCCCCCTCCATGGCAGTAGACATGAAAGAGGGAGTCCCCGTGAGTACCACTGAAAAGAACTTCACACCCTGCAGAAATGGAGTCTCAACAGACCCTAGACCGGGGCCTTGCGTAGTGAACCGGCTCTAGAGAGGTTCTCTGCACTTCCAGCATATTCTCATGGTGCTGTAACTGGGTGGCACCTTGACAATGGCCCTATCGTCTGAGCTTACTGCCCTGGGTGTCAAAGCCCTGTGCCCCCCGGTGATTTCACTGCCCTGGATCAGTCGTGGCAGTCTTGACAGTCAGTTTGGGCCGGGGGAGCGACTCTGACACAAACCCACTGAGTTCTATGTGGTGGGAGACTGCACTGCAGCACACGGAGGAAAGGAAGGTGTCTCCCTTTGGAACCAGCTATTTGGCCGGCTGGCTACTGTGGGCACTGGACCTAATGCCACCCTGCCCAGCTCCATATCCTCCACTGCTGGGCCCTATGGGGCCTCACGGGGTCACCTGGTGAGCGCCACAAAGGAAGGAAGAGGGACTGACTAAGCCCTTGCCCCTGCTCTGGCCACAGGGGGCACAGCCAGGAAGACATGGAGAGGCGCGTTGAGTGCCACACATTGTGAACTCTTTCCTGTTCATTTGGACACCTCGTTGGACAGGATGTTTTTATTTTCTATTAATACTTCTTTTGTTGTTGCTGTTTTGTGTTGTTTTTTCTCTTTCTTTTCTCCTCTTTTTTTTTTTTTTTTCAGTACTCGGGATTGAACCCAGGGGCATTCTACCTCTGAGCTACACCCCCAGCCCTATTTTTTTGTTCTTTTTTTTTTCGGTACTGGGAATTGAACCCAGAGGCATTCTACCTTCGAGCTACACCCCCGGCCCTATTTTTTATACTTTATTTTGAAACCAGGTCTCGCGAAGTTGCAGAGGGCCTCACTAAGTAGCTGAGGCTGGCCGCGAACCCAGATCCTCCGGTCTCAGCCTCCCAAATACTGGGATTACAAGCGTGCGCCACCACGCCCGGCCTTGTTCTTTCTTTTTTTTTTGTGGTACTGGGGATTGAACCCAGGGGCGTTCTACCTCCGCGCTACACCCCTGGCCCTATTTTTTATACTTTTATTTTGAAACTGGTTCTCACAAAGTTGCAGAGGGCCTCACTAAGTAGAGAGAGAGAGAGAGAGAGAGAGA
>PVJS01009990.1:0-38275 GCA_004027185.1 Glis glis | reverse complement strand
CTCTTTTCTCCTCTTTTTAATATTTAATTTTTGTTCTCTTTCATTTCTCTTTTCCCCTTTTCTCACTTTTTAAATTTTTTTTCTTGGTTTCTCTATTACTAGTTACTTCTCCTTCTCCCTCTGTGTGTGTGTGTGTGTGTGTGTGTGTGTGTATGTGTGTGCATTGCTGAGGGTTGGACCCAGGGGGCACTCTATCTCCAAGCTGCACTCCCAGCCCTATTTTATTTTTTATTCGGAAACAGGGTCTCACTAAGTTGCTGAGAGCCTCACTAACTTGCTGAGGCTGGCTGCGAACCTGCGATCCTCCAGTATCAGAATTGCTTTCAAGTAACATGACAGTGTTAACAGAGCCTGAGGAAACCCTCAGCACATAACAGGGGCTTCCACTCCCATCGTAGGAGCATAATTCATAATTATTCCATTAAAATATGCAAAGCTTCATAATAAACATCAGAGTTGATGCCTAAATGATCTTCCTTCCTTCCTTCCTTCCTCCCTTCCTTCCTTCCTTCCTTCCTGTACTAGGGATTGAACCCAGGGCCTTGCACAGACCAGGCAAGTGCTCCACCATTGAGCTACACCCCCAGCCCAAGGGAAAAAAAAAGCTTAGAAAAATAGAAAGGAAAGGAATACTTCAGAGAAGATGAACGGAAACACTTTCATACAGTAAAGACGCCGCCGGGCAAGAAGCACACTCGGGATTGTGAGGTATTAGAATTTTTCTAACTTTGGGATTTTAAACCTATGGATTCTGGTAAGAAACATCTTAGTGTACGCTTCAACTTGTTACAAACAAACTGACAAGCATGAAAAAGCGCATTGTTTATGATAAATGTTGTAATTAAAATACTAAGTTTACACTGTCTTGAAATCACAGTACCCACGGAAACATTTTACACATAGAAATGAAAGAACAGAGTAATACGGAGTTTGAGTCTGATTTGTTATTCAGCAGCCTATCAAATGAAGAGAATTTAGAATCAATAAAATCAAGTGCATCAGGCAGGTCCATCCCAATGAATCCCTGAATCCCTGTCTTAAGTCCCTGCAGGTGGCTGCGCAGCCTTTGCTGAATCCCTGTGGTACCGGAGAACTCTGTTTTTACTAAGGCGGGGGAAGGACTGCCTTAGGAAATTGGGATGTTGTATCAGAAAATTCAGTGCAGTGCTGAAACAGGTTTACTGGTATACCCTGTTGATTCTGGGTTTTGCTTAGTGAAGTGGGGGAGAATAAAGCTATACTTCTCTGTGAGGTTAGTTCAGTTTTTTTTTTAAAGTGAAGGAACGTGGTCTGGCAATGCAAGACTTGGGACTCAGGATTAGCTGTGTGATTCTGAGCATCTGTTCCTTTGACTGTTCTTCTGGTCCATCTCATGGGATTAGTAAGAGTCAGATGAAAATGAATATGAAAGTATCTTAACAACACCACTTTATAGTTCTTTGCTTCATGGTTCATAAAACTGTAGACACTGCTCTAAATATGTAGAGTCCAGTGATCCAGGTACTTAGCTTTGTTATATAAGAATTGTCAGGACTCAGTTGGGCGTGGTGGCACACATTGTAATCCCAGTACTTGGGACGCTGAGACAGGAGGATCTCAGGTTTGAGGTTATCTCAGCAGCTCAGCGAGACTCTCAGCAACCTAGCGAGATCCTGTTTCAAAACAAAAAATATAAAAAGGGCTGTGGGTATTGCTCAGAGGTAGAATGCCCCTGGATTCAATCCCCAGTATCTCCCCCCACCCAATACACAAAAATTGTCAAGACCTGAAGCACAGTGGGCCTGAGTTTGTTTGTGTGGGATGGGGGTGAGTTATGGTTGAGGAAAAGGAATGTGTTTTTTAATCAACCTGGAGATGGGACTGAGTCTTCTCAAGGGCAGGAGGCACGCCCAGGTTTCCTACCCTGAAGCTCTATGTCCCGGGGAATTCCTTAGCCTCTGGGATCTTCTGAAACATTTTTCCTGGTCCCCTCATAGGTCATAGTTTTGATTTGACTCCAGCAAGTGGCTAATGGTAACAGGGATCCCACCTAGCTCTATCAATCTTTCTCAGGGTGAAACTCACCCCATCACTTGATGGTGAAAAACCTGCCCTTTTGGGGCATATTTCTGGGATTCAACTATTACCTACCTACTTCCTACTGGCTTGGTTTTCTCAATGATAGGTTTTGCTTTTTGGATTGGATTCACTGAATACCAAACCATTTCCTAAGTAATGCATCACTTTTTTTTTTTTGTGGTACCAGAGATTGAACCCAGGGGCATTCTACGTCTGAGCTACACCCCCAGCCCTATTTTTTATTCTTTATTTTGAAACAGGGTCTCACTAAGTTGCAGAGGGCCTCACTAAGTAGCCGAGGCTGGCTGCGAACCCGGATCCTCTGGTCTCAGCCTCCCAAGTACTGGGATTACAAGCGTGCGCCACCATGCCTGGCTAATGCATCACTTTTATAAACCTCCAAGACACTCCATCTTAGACCAGTGGTTCTCAAAATATGGTTTCTAAAACAGAAGCACAGACCCATCTCCTGGGGACTTGTCAGAAAGGCAAGTTTTGGGCGCCACTCTAGGACTACTGAATCAGAAACTCTGGGGGTGGGGGTCCAGCAGTCTTTTTTTTTTCGGTACCGGGGATTGAACCCAGGGGCATTCTACCTCCGAGCCACACCCCCGGCCCTATTTTTTATCCTTTATTTTGAAACCGGGTCTCACAAAGTTGCGGAGGGCCTCACTAAGTAGCTGAGGCTGGCCATGAACCCGGATCCTCCGGTCTCAGCATCCCAAGTACTGGGATTACAAGCGTGTGCCACCACGCCCGGCTCTAGCAGTCTGTTTTAACAAGCCTTCCAGGGACTTTGAGGCACATTCATGCTTGAGAACCCTGTTTTCACCTGCCTCATTGCCCTTGTGAAGGCCGGCTAGACCACTCCACCTCCTCCCTCTCACCATCCTGGTCACAGAGGAGGCTTTCTGTGTGGTGTCAGCTCTTGCTGCATCTCCACCAGTCTTAAGATCCATCAAGAGGCTGACCACTGTATCTACAGATAAGAAGTCTCGGTTAACGTTGGTATGGAAGTATGCTGAGCCACATGCTTTGATGCTGACTTAGCTGTGCATTCTGATTTGGACTAATGGGCATTCATTCTGCATGACAAACAACATACAATTATTTAGAAAAACAAAAGAAATACCACTGGAGGTGGAGTATGGGTGGGTTGAGGGGTTCAAGAGATGGGAAGTCAGAATGAGACCCTGTGTCACATTCAGGATAACTTCCCTGTACTTTTTCCTTTTCTTCTCTTCTTTTTCCTTCTATTTGTCTTTTTTGTTGCTTCTTACAGGAACAGATGAGTAGTTCGACAATGTTATGAGCTAATGAAGAGAGCATTATCTTATTTATAGACCCTAGGTGTTAATATCCAGAGGTTTAAATGTGAAAACTAAATATGAGTCTTCATGATTGCTATTTAATTTCTCAGGAAGAACTAAGCAGGGGCTACAATGCATCTTTGTTTAGCAGCCTTGGTTTCCATTAAATTTAATTAAGTCTCCCAGAAGCTTTAAATTCAGGGCAACTTCAAAATGCAGGTGGCTTGTGTTAAGTATAATTACATTCCCTTTATAGCTGCCATGGTTTGGGAAAGCTGGGTTGGTTGTCAGACTTTGAATCTTTAATGAGCACACCAGCGCTCTGGTTTCGGAGCCCATTTCGAAGCCCAGCTCTTCCATCCCTCCTTCCTTCCATTTTGCAGAAGGCCGAGGCTGACGTGTATGTAACAGAAGCTGCCCGGCTATGCTACGACCGTGCTAGTTACGTGAGGTCAACATTTCAGAGGTTAGTTTTCTCAGAGATATTCTAAACCAGTTTGGTTGACCACTAAAGTAGGCATATGAAACAGGCAGGGGTCCTTGAATTCAGATTGTTTTTGTCCAAAAAAAATTACCCACGAGGCAGATGAGAACAAAGGGCTGGGGCTGCTTTACTGGCAAAGACCAACTGCTAGAGTGGAAGGGGACCTGAGTGCATGCGCCCCTTGCCTTCTGTTTAGACCTTTTTCCTTTGAACCAAGTACATCCTTTTTATTTCTAGGTTGAGAAAGGAGTTTGTGCTAATTTGGTGTGAAGTTTATTACAGGAACATCGCAGAAAGCCTTCTTACATAACCATTAGTGTTTCCCAAATGACAAACTGAGTCATAGATGTGACTCGTTGGAAGTTCGCAGAGAATAGGATCTCTGTTTTCTAAACCCCCCATTTGCAGTCCAGCAAATTGAGGTAGGCTTAGGGAGGAGGAGGATGCAGACTTATTAAACAGCTGTGGGGTGCAAAACTGGTCCTTTAGGCTCCAACAATTTCATGTGAAAAGAATTCCTCTTCAGAGATTCCAAAACAAATGCATTTTCTGTAGTTGTGCTGAAGTGTTTTCTCAGCATTTTTCTCACCTATGAACATAATATATCATTGCAAAGGTAATGAGAGAAGGTGGTCGGGAGTTTGATGAAGTTTGAATGTTTTTTTACTCTTTCTATCAACTACACTTCCCTGACTCTGAACACAGATTATCTAGGTCAACTCAATTTCTTTGGAAATAAACATTTTCTTCTAAAGTTGTGAGCAGATCCCTGGACTACTCATATATACTTTACTTGATTCCATCCCTAATCTTGTGCACATTTAATGACATGCGTAATTTTTATTGTAATCTGTGGTCATTGGGGATAAATGTCAAGACGTTGAATTAATTGTTTTCATGTTATTTTTACAGAGCTAAATAAATTGTGAGCTTTGTTTCTCTGTGATAATTCTTTTAGTATCTTTAATCAGCATTACTATAATTTTTCATTATCAAATTTTATGTTATTCATGCAAAATAAAAACATTTCTCTCCAATTCAGGATTGAATATGGGCTGGGTGTTAGATATTAAGGAATTTTATTGTAATGGTTTTGGATTTAGAATGTCCCCCTAGCTCTCATGGAAACAAGGTAGCAATGTTGGAAGTGGGGCTTAGTTGCTAAGGAGGGGTCCCTGGGGGTGTGGCCTTAGGGATTATATATCCTTCCTCCTCCCCCTGCTCGCTCTGCTTCCAGCCTCCGCGATGTGAGTGGAGCTTTGCACACTCTCTCTTTCTCCCCTTTCTGCCACCATGCCTGCAGCTCTGTAGATGCCAGCTTCTTATGTGCTGAACCCCCAAATCTCCAAAAACTGGGAGCAAATAGATCTTCCTTCCTCTCAATTGTGTGGTCAGTCATTTTGGATTATAGCAGTGAGAAAGTTGATTGAGACATTTATTAAGTTTAGTAATGGTGTGTTCTGGCTATGTAAAAAAAATGTCCCTATGATATAGAAATACACACTGAATTATGCGATAGTTGGTTATACTCTTCTCTCTGTTTTAGTGCGCGTTTGAACTTTTTCATGATAAAATAGTTCATAAATGTGCATGCTATAACACAAAGCCACCAGATCTGATCCACCCAAATATCAGGTTCCAGTCACGGCCCCTGTGTTACCGATGGCAGTCCTTTCTGGTTCTCCTGTGGCCTCTTAGGAATCTAGTTCTGTCCACAGCTCTTGATACCCCGAATGTAAAGCTCTATTCTCTTCCACTTCTAGGA
Source organism: Glis glis (assembly GCA_004027185.1). Lineage (NCBI taxonomy): Eukaryota > Metazoa > Chordata > Mammalia > Rodentia > Gliridae > Glis > Glis glis. The sequence continues at coordinate 32,658 of PVJS01009990.1, read as the reverse complement.
CATAGCTGGAAAATTTAGGCAAAAGGCCCAACGGTAGCCTCAGCTGTAAGCTATATTTTACAGTTATGTTTACTCAAAGTCCCTCATTTAAGGAAATCATTGGACATTTGTGTGATCCAACAAAAGCCATTGGTAGAGTGACTTACCACCTTGTGCCTAGCTTGAAAAGATGAGCAAGGATGTCTGGGAAATGCTACTCCCCGGGTCTTGTGACAACTAGCAACTACCCCTGCTTGTCCCAGTGGGCCCAGCCCCCTGGCGCCTGGGGTTGGTTGCAGGGTGGGTGGGGCTGAGCAGTGGGAAGGGAGAGGCCTTGCTCTCTGCATTCAGGGTGAGTCTGGTGGGGGATTCATGCCGGGGAAGGCAGAGCTGTCGTATCTAAGGCCGTGTTTATTTTTTTTATTTTTTATTTTTTTACAAATAGACTCACTTTGTGATTTCATTTTAGATAGTGTACTTTTTAGAAGTATGGATGTAGACACAGCTTTATGAGGGAACCTACTGTACACATGACATTCCTCAATAGAGCCCATGACCTAAAGAAGGGCTTGGTATAAAAGATATGCTTTTTATCTACAGAATACAACTTTGGCATGTATTTTGTACAAAAGTCTTCTAGTTACCACATCTCTTTGATGGATCACCATGGAGATTACTCCCTTATAGTTGCCTTAGAGCAGAAGCATGGAATGCAAGACACAATGAGTTGATAGTTCGAGTTTCCATATGACAGCCTTAAGGCCGTGTTTATGAAGGGCCACTCTCCTCTGGCTCATGCCTCCCACCCACCAGATCCCCTGTATTTCCAGAAAATCTTTCTTAAGTGCTTTCTATAAAATTTCTATCCATCTACTTGCTGATGGCCAAATTGCCTTGTAAGGGACATTTCAGTCTGTAATTAGTGATAAAATATAGAAAACTAAACACCTGGTTATGATGGAGCCTTGGCATTCATTTACCCTGAGGGAGAGTTGAGTTTTGAGTGGTGATATCAGAGCGTTTCCTAATGGAAGGGACAGGACTGGGGCAGATGGTGTGGGGATTCTCTTCAGGAAATCAGAAACAGCTGGTCCTGACCCACTCTCGTCTGTGCGGACCAGCCAAGGCCTTTCTCGCTCTGTGGTCCCAAGGAAGAGGAGACCTGAGGGGAAGCCAAAGGAGTGTTTTTGAGTCTGTGGGAATAAATTTCATTACATTATAGTATGAGGATTTCTTTTCTCCAAATGCAACTGGGAAAGAGGCTTCAGAGTTTCAGAGAAGGGAAGTGTGAAGCAGGAAGCCCAGGAACCAGAGGATGGTAAGATGGCCGTTGTGTTCTCTCTGTGCCCAGGTGCTAGGAAGTCAGTGTATGCTGGAGATTGTAAACAGCTTCCTTCTCTGGCTCTGTTCTACAGAGAAAAGGGCGGCAAAAGGTGAGCTACGATTCCTAACACAGGGTGGTTGTGCTTGTGCTTTTAAATCCTTCCTCTTTGCCATTAATTATTTGTAGCTGTTAATATGCTTTGGCATTGTCTTAAATAGTTGTGCTAGTTGGGGGGAAGATAATTTAGAAAGTATCTTTTTTATTTTCATAAAGATGACTCATGACTGCTCCTTGAGCTATCTTTCATGCAGCTTTAACATAAAGTGACCAGCATATTGCTTTGTTCCAGGACCAAAATAACAGGGTGTGCATATACCAGGGACAAACAGAGCTGAACTTACATTTTAAGTGCATTTGAAAATGGCTTGGAATGAAGAGGAATACATTAAGATGACCATAAAGCGCACGTGAGCCCTAGCCACACCATCCCCTCTCGCTCTGTGCAGCCTCTATTCTAATCCTCAGCTCATCCACGACATGTTTTTGCCTCTCTGAATTGTTCGCAATCTATTAAAGTATGTACAGTGGTGGAACCTGTTATCAATACTTCCCCTCCATATGAACATGGAGATGTTTAAAAATGTATAGGGACCTACTGAATTGCTAATAAATGTTGAACTTTTTAATTTTTAAAAATGACTTATTTAGCCGGGCGTGGTGGCGCACGCTTGTAATCCCAGTACTTTGGGAGGCGGAGACCGGAGGATCCGGGTTCGCGGCCAGCCTCATCTCACGCGTGTGTGTGTGGGCGCGCGCGCACGCGTGCACGCTCTCTCTCTCTCTCTCTCTCTCCCTGTCTCTCTCTCTCTCTCTCTCCTTAGTGAGGCCCTCCGCAACTTCGTGAGACCCGGTCTCAAAATAAAAGTATAAAAAATAGGGCCGGGGTCATAGAGCGGAGGTAGAACGCCCCTGCGTTCAATCCCCGGTACTGCAAAAAAAAAAAAAATTATTTATTTATTGTGTTACTAGGGATGGAACCCCAGGGGCATTCTACCTCCAGAGCTACACCCCTAACCTTTTTTATTTTTTGTTTTGAAACAGGGTCTTGTTAGGTTGCTGAGCATCTCACTAGGTTGCTGAGTCTGGTCTCAAACCTGCGATCCTCCTATCTCAGCTTCTCAAGAAGTGGGATTACAGGCGTGTTCCACCAGGCCTGGCCAATGTTGAACTCTTAAAAGGGCTTGTTCTTTAGACAAATCATGATCGCATGAACAATTTTCATCTGCCATCAGAAAATGGTACTTTTTTCTTCATTGAGCTTTTATCTGAGTCAGAAGATAAATAACAGTAATGCTATGATACCAATACAAGGACAGTAATAGTCTAGTACTGAAGCAGGGGAGCCTGGGAATTTCTGGAAATCTAGGCAAAGGATCAGGACCCAGAAGAATCCAGAAGGCCAGAGAAGCAGCAGGAGTGACGTCATTAGCAAGTGATTATGGAATTCACGGCTTGTAGATTTGGCACAGGTGGCAAACTGGTTCTTGACGGTTTTAGCTATTTGGAAAGCTTTTTTTCATCTTTGAAGTTGGTAAGTGCCGAGGAAAGTTAGTGTCTTCCTAGAGTGGAGGTTAATACGCAGGAATTTCTGTGATGGTTTCCAAATTGTGGTCATCAATTCAGCAGTATCAACATCATACAGGCAGTAAGTAGTTAGAACACACATTCTTAGGCAAGACCAGACCTATTGATCAGGGATCTGTTTAGCAGGTGTCCAGTGATCGTGATGCACGCCTGAGTGTAAGAGCTGCGGTGTGTGGGCCTTCAGTGGACCCCAGCAACAGGAACCCAGTTCTGGGATTTCCAGAACTCTTGGTGAGGTGCGAAGACTAGAACTGGGTTTGTGTGCCCTCTGGTAGTGAATGAGGAGGTTGAGCTTTTCTCTTTAGAATAAAATACTTCTGAACCCAAGAAAGGAAGTACTGGTTTAAAAACGAAAAGGAAAAAGGACGATATCACAGACCTAATCACAGACCTAAAGGTTATCACGTTGACCATACGAAAAATCTCTGCTCCAAAGAGAACTTATTTGATGATATTAAATGAAATTTTACCCAAACAAAAGCATATAAAAATTAAACATGGATGTATGCTTGCTATGAAGTTGTTAAACTTCAAAAGAGGCAATTTTCCATGTGCAGAAATCACATTTTTAAATCTGTACCAGCTCAGTGGAAGAGAGTCATGAGATTTTTAGCCATTTAGCCTTGGGTAAGTTACATTACAGGTCTATGATTGAGAATTAAATAGCATAAGATTATATATGAAATCCCTCTATTATAAATATTAACTCATGTTAATTGTACAGATTAATGGATTTCGCTGTGACATTTCCATACATGCATATATCCTGCTTTAATCGTACCCAGTTTCCACCCTCCCTACTTCCTTCGTTTTCCCTCCCTTCTCTCCCCTCCCCCCAGTTCCCTTCCCTAATAGCCTCTCTTCTTCTTTCAGTTCATCAGTTTTTATGAAACCCCTCTTGCTAATCATTATATGCATACAGTTTTTTTCCCTGCACATTGAAGCTGATTTCTTGGTAATGTAAGAAATTCCAACTGGAATATGGCTTTATGAAGTTTTCTTTCATCAGTGTAACCAGCATTATGGGTACTATGCGCACAGCAGGGTAGGAATGTTCTTTTTCTCCAAGTAACAATAGGAAGAAGGAGCCACACTCATGAGAAGAGGAAGCAAGCTATTTGACTACAGAGTTACAGCAGAATGAGAAGGGTGCAAAAGCAAAAACAAACAAGCAGCTCTGACTTCAAACTAAATTCAAAGCTTCTGAAAATGAGAAAACACATACAATACCAAAATACCACTTTGGAGATGCATTTACTTTGGGATTTAAGGCTCTTAATTTCTAAAATTATCTCTTCGTTATATATATATGTTATATCCTGAGCCATTTAGTCCTTATTGAGCATCATTTTTGACTGAATTTCTTCCCTTTCATGATCGTCTTGAAATGGTCAACATTTCAAATTGCTTTTTAGAAAGCCGAACATAATAGCAGACGCTGATTGAAAAAGGATCCCTTAGCTCTTCGCGTGCCGCGCTATGACTTATTCTTCCCATTATATTTTAGAAATAATGAATCAGATTTCCATATGTCATTTTTATAAACAGTAGGTTTTTGAATCTTTTAAATAAAATATGTGCTTTCTGCTACTAGATGTCTAAAAATAAATGGAGTAATATATCTTCCTTGGAGTTCTAGCAAGGATTCTTTTATGTTAATGTACTTTTTAACAAATGAAGCTTCAGGGTAAAAGTCCATTTAGTAACACCTATGGGAAATAAATGATAAGCAACACACTGATCAGAATGCAGTCAGGAAACAAAGCTGGCTCTTAACCAAACTAACAGCTGGTTTTTAACCTTATAAAGCATAAATACGAATATATAAGATATATAGATAGTTATATACAGATAGAAGTAGGTGATTATAACCATATATAGGCAATTATATGGATGATTCTATATACATATAACTATTGATCAATCTCTATATCTTCATAGTGATATAACTAGGTAAAGAAAGACACCTTAAGCCGGGCGTGGTGGCGCACGCTTGTAATCCCAGTACTTGGGAAGTGGAGACTGGAGGATCCGGGTTCGCGGCCAGCCTCAGCTACTTAGTGAGGCCCTCCACAACTTTGTGAGACCTGATTTCAAAATAAAGTATAAAACATAGGGCCGGGGGTGTAGCTTGGAGGTAGAATGCCCCTGGGTTCAATCCCCAGTTCCGCAAAAAAAAAAAGACAACTTTTCCCATAGCAGGCCAGTCCCCAAAATTATGATTTATAGTGTAGGAAGAATGCCTCTCACATACACACACACACACACACACACACACACACACACACACACACATATATACATATACATATGCATATACATATATATACATATACATATATATATGGGAATATATATATATATATATATTCTTCCCATACATATATATATATATATATGTATATGTATGGGAAGAATACCTCTCAAAATATATATACATATTTTTTGTGTGTGGTACTGGGGATTGAACCCAGGGGCATTCAACCTCTCAGCTACACTCCCGGCCCTTTTTATTTTTTATTTTGAAACAGGGTCTCGCTAAATTGCTGAGGGCTTTGCTAAGTTTCTGAGGCTGGCCTTGAATCTGTAATCCTCCTGTCTCAGCCTCTCAAGTACTGGAATTACAGGTGTGCATCACCATACCCAGACCTTCCTTATATTTAAACAGAAGAGTATGGAGGGTAAAATGTGGAAAAAAAATAGATCGAGGGGAGGAAGGTCTATTATTTCAACTGCAAGCCAAATGTCTCTATAACATATCATATAATCTTTAAATCAATGCTTCAAGGATAATATTTCCATTTTATAGATGAAATATAGATTCTCAAGATCATTGACTAAAAATAAGAATTTACTGCAGAAGTCTGTAGCAAAGGCACATTTTTTGGTGTTGGGATATTAAAGTGCCCGCAATGCCAGAGACTTTATGGGGTGGAGAGCTGATGAAAATACGTGGAAGATGAGCTGTATCCTGGGGTATTTACTGCTCCAGCTTCTGCCCCTCTCCACCCCGAGGGCTGATGCATCCAAACTCCTCTCACTGCTCTGCTCTGCAAATTTAAAGGTAGAATCTTGTCCAGAGGATTTGTCCCACACTGTTCTGTGGGTCCTGGGGCTCTCTTCTCTGAGCCTCAGCAACTCCTCTTTCCTTAAAATTACTATGACTCCAGTTAATTTTTTATTCAAATATGAAAGCACACACTTTGATTCTTGGCAAGATGGGTGATCAGAGGTGCCTGGTGTGCTCTCTCTATAAAAGAGGACCAAGACAGACAGACAAACAAACAAACCAACAGCCATTTCACAGGAGGTTTTGAGACACTTTGAGGGTACAGTGGGAATGTGACAGAGAAGCTACATAGCATGAAGTTATATGTGGCATTAACAGAAGGGATGGAGCGAGCACACAGTATTTACTGTCCCATCTCAAGATCAACCCTGAGGCAAGAGGGACTTTGCTTAGCAAGAAAAGTATAAGCAAGCCAGGTGGTATAATACCAATACTTGTGGGGGCTGAGATGGGAGGATCACAGGTTCAAGGCCAACCTCAGCAACTTAACGAGGCCCTGCTTCAAAATTTAAAAAGGCAGGGGTGGGTGGGTGGGGGCTGGGGGTGTAGTTTGGAGGTAAAATACCCCTAGGTTCAATTCTTAGAACCAAAAAAAGCAACAACAACAAAAACAAAAAACCATAAATAACAAAAAACAGAAAACAAAAACTATTGCAGTAACTCCGGCGGACGATCTGCTCCGTGGTTCTTGCCATGGAAGGTCGCTGCTCCCTGCAGCTTCCTGATAAATAGTCTGTGGTTCCTGCCACAGACGGTCACTGCACCAAGCAGCTTCCTGACAAAACAGTCTGTGGTTCCAGCCACAGACGGTCGCTGCCCAGACAGCTTCCTAATAATGGTCTTCTCGCACGAAACAACACGAAGTCTGATATGGTAATTTGCAAAATAATTACATTTAATAATCGGAGGGTCGGGGAGGAGATAGAGATGGCAAATTCTTCCGGAGCTCTATAGCCAGGGCCTCATTTTTATAGGAATTTTAAAAGTTAATCAAACCCAGGAATCAGCAATTATCACAGGTTGCAGTAAAAGTTAATCAAACAGAGATCAGCAATTATCTCAGGTTTCAGTAAGGATTAATCAAACAGGGATCAGCAATTATGTGACAAGCTTAGGGGAAGGAGGGATTGACCATTAGCACCTTGAAGATTACACGAGGTCCCTTGAAATGTGTCCGTTTGCGGACAGATCCCGCCCAGCCAAATACCATGTATCCAAACTGAGCTGGTCCGAGATGATAATCTCAGTTTGCCTCTAAGACAGGCCTCGGCCCTCGACAAAAAACAAAATAAAGAAGAGGGTAAACAGGAGGCCCTGGGCAGTGCCCACTAATGCCACAGGCACATATATGAGGCATTAACAGCTGGAGGACCCTGTGGCCCCCACAGGCCCTAAGGCCAGTTTGTGGAGCTGCAGTGTTACCACACTATAGCACTGCCCTAGAGAAAGAACCAGGATCACACTGTAGCCTCTTCTCAAACAGGCTCTGTTGCACAGAACCATCATATGAGCCTGACTATGAGGGGTTCTGGGAAGCAGCTGGGTAGCTGCCCCCGGACGCTCCACTGTCTAGCCTCGCTCACCTCACGGCATCAGGAAGCACCGGTGGCCTAATCTGAGAGGCTTGGGCTGCAGAAGCATCATGGGAAATAATAGATGGGTGGCCCCACCCACCACATAGAAGCAGCCAAGAGGATCTGACTGCCCACCATTGCCCAGGAAGCAGCCGGGTGACCCCATGTACAGTCCTGAATCCCAGAAAAAGACAGGTGGTCCTTATTATACACTCTTGGCCCCAGGAAGCAGCCAGGCTTCCTGTCCTGAGATGCTTACCCCATAGAGGCCCAGGGAAGCAGATAGTCAGCTACACCTATCCACCCAACTTCAAAGAGCCCCTACTCAGCTCTTACTTAATGGTCAACCTTCCAAGGCCCTTGGGGAAGCAGCTAGAAGGCCTACCCATCTTCCTGTATCCCCCAAAAGCAATTGAACAGTTAATTCCCAAATGCTCAGCCTGAGACCTTGAGTCACACCTGCCCATCCTTGGCCCTGGCAAGCAATAAGATGATTTCCTTGATTGGGTTGGTCCCTGGAGGCTCTGTGAAGTCACCTGTGCAGCCCTCAGACACTGGTAGGTGCCTCGTCTGGACCCACTAGTGTGGCCCTGCACCCATTGGCTCTCAGTCACTGACAGGCACCCAAGTCCACAACTGGATACCATGTGCCACACCCTATGGAAACTGACAGCCAACTCACACCTGAATGTTCTTTGCTCAGAGCTGCCAGCAAGTTTACCCTGCCTAAGGGGACTGCATTGAGCTGGAAGTACAATCCCAAACCCCTGCAGCCTAGACCACCAAGATTTAGCTAGATTGACTGGGGAGGGGAAGAGAACTCAAATTACTAAAGTCAGAAATGACAAAAGGAATTGTTACTATTGATCTTACAGAAACAAAAATGCTTAAAAGGAAATACTATGAACAACGACGTATCATCAAGTTAGGTAACCTAGATGTAATGGATCAATTCCTAGAAGGACACAAACTGCTGAAACAAAGTCAAGAAGAAACAGAGAAATCTGAAAAGATCTATAACAAGAACAGAGATTGAAGTAGTAATAAAAAAAAACTTCCCATAGTAAAAACCCCAGGACCGGATAGATGGCTTCACTGGAGAGTTCCACCAAATGTTTAGAAACAATTAGCACCAACCCTTAATAAGCCCTTCCAAAAAATAGAAGAGGAGGTCAAACTCTCAACTCCACTCAATCTATAAAGCATTTGTACCAAAACCAGATAAAAAATCACAAGAAAATAAAATTACATACCTTCATAAAGATAGATGCAAAAAATCCTCAAATCTAACAACATATAAAATGATTATGTACTGTTAACCAGCAGTATTTATTCAAAATTGGTTCAATATGGAAAAAGTCAGTGGTTGGGCACAGTGATGCATGCCTGTAATCCCAGCATTTTGGGAAGCTGAGACAGGAGGATTGCAGGTTCAAGGCCAGTGAGTGGTAACTTAGCCAGACCTGTTTCAAAAAAAAAAAAAATTAGGGCTGGGGGTGTAGCTCAGTGGTTGTATACTGCTGGGTTTAAACCTAGTAACACACACACACACACACACACACACACACACACACACATACACACCAGTTAATATAATACAATGTATTAATATAAATAAGTGATATAAACCATAATTGATGCAGAAAAAAGCATTTGACAAAATCCAATTATTCTTGGATTAATCATAGAAACATTCAACAACCAGGAATGGAAAGAGACCTTCTTCAATCTGATGAAAGGCATCTATAAAAACCCCACGGCTGACATCACACTGAATAGTGAAAGATGGAACGCTTTCCCAGTGATACCAGGAACAAGACAGGATGTCTGCTCTCGCCTGTTCTAACCAACATTATAATAGAACTTCTAGCCAGGGAAATTAGCCATGAAGAAGATATAAAAGGCACCCAGGTGGAAAAAAAAATGTCTAACTGTCTCTAATTTCAGGTGATATTATTATCTACATAGAAAAAAAAAACCAACAACCCAGGAACCTATAGGTGCTGATAAATGAGTTTAGCAAGGTTGCAGGATACAAGATCAATATACAAAAACTGATTGTATCTATATAGTTGCAATGTGGAAACTAAAAATGAAATTAAGAAAACAATCCCATTTAAAATAGTACCAGCTGGGCGTGGTGGCACACACTTGTAATCCGGATCTGGGTTTGCAGCCAGCCTCAGCTGCTTAGTGAGGCCCTCCGCAACTTTGTGAGACCCAGTTTCAAAATAAAGGATAAAAAATAGGGCCGGGAGTGTAGCGCGGAGGTAGAATGCCCCTGGGTTCAATCCCGGTACTGCAAACAAATAAATGAATAAATAAATAAATAAATAAATAAATAAATAAAAAAAATAGTACCAAAAGAACAAAATACTTAGGAATAAATTTAACCTAAATTAAGCCTGTATAATGAAAACTATAAAACATTGCTGAAAGAACTTAAAGACCTATGTAAATTAGAAGACATTTTGTATTCATAGATTGGAAGACTTATGCTATTAAGTAGAAGTATTTCTCAAATTAATCTACACATTTAATGAAATCTCTATCAAAATCCCACATGCCATTTTTACAAAAATGGACAAGTGATCCTGAAATTTATATGGGAATCTAAGAGAACTAGAATAAATGGAACTTGAAAAATGAGAACAATATTAGAGAATTCAAAATTTCTGATTCCACAATTTACTATAAAGCTATAGAATTCAATACTGTGTGGTACTAGCATGAGAAGAGACATGTAGATCGATGGAACAGAACTAAATTCAGAACTGTCCATACATCTATGACAAATTATTTTTGACAAAAGTCGCAGGTACAATCATTAAGGAAAGAATGGTTTCTTCAACAGATGATGCTGAGATAACTGGTTATCCATGTGCAAAAGAATTAAGTTGGTTCCCTACATCACACACTATATGCAAAAATTAACACAAACGAATCAAAGACCTAAATTACATAAAACTATAAGTTTCTTAAATAAAAACACAGGCATAGATGATTATAACCTGGGATTAAGCAATGGTTTCTTAGATGTGACCCTAAAACACAAATAACCAAATTAGCAAATAGGTAAATTGGACTTCATCAGAATTTAAAAAAAATGTGCTTTAGAGGACATGATCAAGAAAGTGAAAAGAAGCCGGGCATGGTGGCACACGCTTGTAATCCCAGTACTTGGGAGGCTGAGACAGGAGGATCTGGGTTCGCGGCCAGCCTCAGCTACTTAGTGAGGCCCTCGGCAACTTAGTGAGACCCTGTTTCAAAATAAAGAACAAAAAATAGGGCTGGCAGTGTAGCTTGGAGATAGAATGCCACTGGGTTCAATCCCCAGTACCACACACACACACACACACACACACACAAAAAGTGAAAAGAAACCTGACCAACTTGGAGAAAATAGTGCAAATCTATATTTAAAAGTCTAGTATTCCGACTATGTAAATAACTCTTACAACACAACAATAAAGCAAATAACTCAATTAAAATAGGTAAAAATTTGAATAGACATTTCTCCAAAGAAAATATACAAATGCCAATAACCATGTGAAAAGATGCTCAGCATCATTAGTCATTAAGGCTTGCATAAATCAAGTCCACGGTGAGACACCAGTTTACTCCACTAGGATGTGGAAAAAGTAAAATCGTCATACATTTTGCTTACGGGAATGTATAATCAAGCAGCCACTGTGGAAAAGTTTGTCAGTTCCTCAAAAAGTTAAACATAGATTTATTGTATGACTTGGCCATTTGACTCGTACGTATATACTCAAGAGAATTAAGAACTTATGTCCATACAAACACGTGTGTGCATATGTCCATAGCAGCATTACTTGCAATAACTCCAAAGGGAAAATCCCAAATGTCCAGCTGATGTATAAGTGAACAAAGTATGGTATATCCATGCAATGGAATATTACCCCACCATAAAAATGAAGAAGCGCAGATACATTCTACAACATGAATGTACCCCCAGAACATTCTTTTAAGTGACAGATACTAGCTTTGAAGACCGGATATTGTGTGATTCCATTTATATGGCTTATCTAGAATAGGAAAATCCATGCAGACAGAGAGGAGATTAGCTGGAAGAAAAGGAAACGGTCACTGATGACTCCTGGGGCTTTTTTGGGGGGGAGATGAAGATGTTATGAAATTAAATAGTGGTAGTAGTTGCACAATCTTACAAATATACTAAAACCCACTGAATTCTACAATTTATTTATTTATTTATTTATTTATTTATTTATTTATTTATTTATTTTTGCGGTACCGGGAATTGAACGCAGGGGCGTTCTACCTCCGCGTTACGCCCCCGGCCCTATTTTTTAGACTTTATTTTGAAACCAGGTCTCACGAAGATGCGGAGGGCCTCACTAAGGAGAGAGAGAGAGAGAGAGAGAGAGGGAGAGAGAGAGAGAGACAGGGAGAGAGCGAGAGAGCTAAGGCTGGCCGCGAACCCGGATCCTCCGGTTTCTGCCTCCCAAAGTACTGGGATTACAAGTGTGCGCCACCACGCCCAGCTTTGAATTCTACAATTTAAGAGGGTGATTTTTATGTTACAAGAATTATCTCAACATTTATACCTGAATTAAAAATTAAATGATTGACAAAATTAAAAGCTGTTTCTTTGACTAAGATAGATAAGCTTCTAATGAAAGCAATGAAAAAAAGAGAGATAAAATTAAATATTATACAGAAAGAATGGCCAAATAAATACCAATACAACAAAAATTAAAAAAGAAAATGCCATAGCATCCCATAATAACATGAATTTGATATTGGGATTAGTGCTGTACGCTGTTCCTGTTCTCCCGTGGTGGTGGGGGTATGAAGCTGGGTTGGGGAATAATAGCAGGCAATCACTGGAGAAGCCTTAAAAGAAGTAGGAATCCCTTTGCTTCAAACCTGCAGCATTGGGCAACAGATGGGTGTTAACTAAATGGGAAATTCCTGGAACTGTGGCTAGTCACCTGGAAGTTTCCACCAGCCGAGGTTTCTGGAATTATTCCCATTTAATATTTGAGCCAGAGTAGACGACGACCACTAGGTGGCACTATACTGAAGCGAGCAAGGATAAATCTGAATTTTGCAACTTGGGAGCTTTTGGTCTCTGGTTGTAGAGGTGTGATCTTGACATTTCACTAACACAGTTAAACATCCCTTCATTTATATGACTGGTTTCCAGGAAAAAAAAGAAGAAAAAATGTGGAAAACCTGAATAGAACTATAAATGTTAACTAAAATGGTATTTAGCTGGGCGTGGTGGAGCATGCTTGTAATCCCAGTACTTGGGAGGCTGAGACAGGAGGATTGCAGGTTCGCAGCCAGCCTCAGCTACTTAGTGAGGCTCTCCCAACTTGGTGAGACCCTGTTTCAAAATAAAGAATAAAAAATAGGGCTGGGGGTGTAGCTTGAAGGTAGAATGCCCCTGGGTTCAATCCTCAGTACCACACACACACACACAAAGTATTTAACAAACTCCCCTCCCTTGAACCCCAGGCTCAGATTGTTTTACAGGTAAGTTCTACCAAACTCTGAAGGGACAGTTGATTTCTAACTCATAATAGATGCGACAGAAAACAGAAGAAAATAAAACTGCCTAGCTCAATCGATGGATCTAGAGTGCCCATCTGATTCCCAGTGTGCATGTGGGTGTGCCTCTCCCTCAGTACTAACTGGACGTTGGCGCCTGGATGACACTCACTGTTCCCTAAGGCGTGGCTCAGGGTGTCCGGCCCTGTCCTTCTCTCTTTGCTCCACGTTGCCCCGCAGAGGAGAGTCAGCCGCAATCGAATCTCTGTCTTACAGGTATCAGGATGAAGGTGTCGAGTGGGGACTGCTTATCACACCAGGATCTCCTGATTAGAGGAACCTGAGGCCCAGGGAAGAGGAGCACGCCTCGAAGGTACGCTGGGAGAAGACATGGGTGTCAGGAGACTGGGAATCAACACATGTCAGAGTTGGAAGTGACACAGAGAGCACCGTTTGGGTTTCCAGGATCCTGCAGGCACTGCTTCTGTCTGACCAGGCTGAGTGGCGCTCGCTTCCCTCCGTGACAGTCACTTGGCAGCCACTCCCGCCTGACGGCTGGCTGAGAAACCCCTTCTCTGGACTGAATGGAAATGTGTTGCCCTGGACATGTTTCCTGAGAACATGTTAGCTAGAGCTGCTAAACTGGGAAGGTGAACATCATCTGCTGGGAAGAAACAGGACTTCGGATCGTGTGTGTGTGTGTGTGTGTGTGTGTGTGTGTGTGTGTGTGTGTTTTACTGGGGATTGAACCCAGGGGCATTTTACCTCCAGGCTACACCTCCAGCCCATCTTATATTTTATTATTTATTTATTTATTTCTTGTGGTACTGGCGATTGAACCCAGGGGCATTCTACCTCAGAGTTACACCCCCAGCCCTATTTTTTTTTTCATTCTTTATTTTGAAACAGGGTCTTAGTAAGTTGTGGAGGTCCTCACTAAGTAGCTGAGGCTGGCTGCAAACCTGCAATCCTCCTATCTCAGCCTCCCAAGTACCGGGATTACAGGCTGAGGGACTTCAGAATTTAGGCACTTTGGCAAGCAAGTTCTGAGAAGGTGCTGACCTCCACACAACAGGGACTTGAGGCAGGTGTAGGACAGACCAAGGCAGCACAGGATCTTGACCTGTGAATGGGCAAATGGGCACCGGGTTAGCTGTTTTGCACACAGCTGCTATTGCTAGATGGTACATGATATTAATATGCTGGGGAAAATCTACACACACCAGAGGCTTCTGTTATACTGATATCATTTTTCTTTCAGTCCATATATAGGAACTCCTGCAAGACAGACTGAATTTAGGAACTAACTTATCCAAGAGCATGCATGCTCCCTATGGAATAAAGTTTAAAATGTAAAAAAGAAAAAGGCACTGGAGGTGACTGGAATAAATCTGGAATAAATGGAGAGGCATTCCATGCTCTTGGATATGGTGCCTTAATATGATAAAGATGGTGATTTTTCCTAAATTAGTCTATAACTTCAATTCAATCCTCTAAAAGATTCCAGTTTGTTGTTTTGATGAACATGATAGCCTTTGCTCTAAAATTCATAAAGAAAAATCAAAGTTAACCATAGTAAGTCAACCATTTTAAATTGTGATAAACACATGATACCACCCTCTTACCAAGTTTTTTCATGTACAGTGTAGCTGATCTCGTGTTTTTTTTAAATAGCAAGCAACGGACTGCAAATCCATAGCAATAAAAATAGTGTGATTTGTGCAAGTACCCACATCAATCAATGAAACAGAACAATAAACTCATAGGTTGTTTGAAAATGAATATAATAGTAAGGGGTACCATAAGTCAGTGGGGAAAGGAAGGATTATATAGTACTTGCTGTTGGAAAAATGGGCTCATTATATGGAGAAAAATAAGATTGATCTTATAACATTGCATACAAAGGTGGATTCCAGATGAATTAAAACTCTAAATGTGAAAGTTAAAACTATACTGTTAGTTGGAAAAAATGTAGAATAACTTTGGGACCCAAACCCATTTCCCATGAGAACACTCTTCGGTGATGCCTGCGGCTGCAGCATTTACCTCAAGATAACCTGAAGATTATAGAATTTATAGATTGAAGAATTTTTGCGAATGGATAAATGGGAAGAGAGTGACAATGATGAACTGAAAGTCTTTTTTTTTTTTAAAATAATGTTATTGCAAGAAATTGTGCAGGAGCCTGGCTGGAGGTGTTTGGGTCCACAAGGCCTTTTTTGGATGCACCTTATAACTGGCGGCGATAGTCTCTCACTATCTTGTGACAAGTGAAAGATTTTTACTTTTGCTTTGGTGCCTGAATTTTGTCAACAGTTCTTCCATATCCGCTGGTCAGCTGAAAGCCCAGATTTCATTGCAGAAGAACAAACCTGTGTTCAACTTTCTTGTAAATAAGTTTTTTTTATATTTTATTTTCACATTAAAAACCAGCCAGATTTGCTTCAGCTTCAGAGTATATTTATGTAAAATTAAATGAATGTGGCATTGAACTACATTGGTTTTTTTGTTTGTTTGTTTTGCTGAACAGGAAATAGGCTAAGATGAGGAAGGATTCATTGAATAAAAATTCAAATGTAACATCTATAGAAAAAAGCTGAATTTGAGTACATCTGGGCAATGTTATTACAAAGATTAGAATGTTCACTGACTGAAAGTAAAGTTTCCAATGCCGACAAGGGATGGATATCTAGAACACACAGAAAGCTAAATTAACAAGAAAAAGATACAAACCCTAGAGGAAAATGGCAAAGTCTAGGAAAACATGTATAGAATCTATACAAGATTTTACAGGGACATATACAAACTAAAGAACATTCATTGTGATGTCTGAAAAAGAAAGGAAATGCTTGTAGAACATGGGGATTTAAAGCATAAACATGAAAAAACAAAACAAAAGGAATTAATGAATAACTAAGAAAGGGGCCTTTTGCTGACCAATGAACTGAGTTTTACAAACTCAGGAAAATGGCACAATTACTTGAACCTTCCTCAGCAGAGACCCAAAAAGAAAAAAAAATCTGTCTTTTAAGCTTCAAGTCTACACTCCCCTTTTCCTAGCTTCAGCCCTTGTAGCCACATAAACCTTTTCCCTTTAGATAATAAGGGAACCTCCACAGCTACTGACTAGTGCCTGAACTGATGTGTATGGTACACCTGGCACAGAACATGTACTTGAACAATAATTTTCTCTGCCCTATTTTGATGTTTTCTTTTTCATCTGCTTTCCACCTAACAGTTCTTTCTTTGAAACATTTAAAAATCCTCCACCATCAGTTCCTGCCCCTCTGTTTTTACTCTCTCTGCTGTAGTGCAGTCATCCGAGGACCCTACAAGTACCCAACTCCTGTATTTCCCTCTTTCTGAAGATGGGAAATTTTGAATACAGCCTTGGGAAGCATGGGCAGTTTCTACAGCCACATCATCTGAAGACTCGCCAGCCTTCGTCCCCACCAGGAAATCTATCACAAGACTCATGCTGCTAAAGCCCTGTTCTCCAGTCTTCTCCTTAGTAAAAGATAGGATGTGGATACCTGCTAGATTTAATTAAATTTGGCTTCAAATTTGTCCTCTATTGTGCTATCAAAAAGTTCCTCAAGCCAGGAGTGGTGGCGCACACTTGTATTCCCAGTACTTGGGAGGCTGAGACCAGAGGATCCGGCTTCATGGCCAGCCTCAGCTACTTAGTGACACCCTCCACAACTTAGTGAGACCCTGTTTCAAAATCAAGAATAAAAATAGGGCAGGGGGTGTAGCCGGGCGGTAGAATGCCCCTGGGTTCAATCCCCAGTACCACACACACAAAAAAGTTCCTCTAGGTTGATATCATTCCCAAGTTTGGTATAAGTAACATGTAGATTTCTTGGGTAGAGCTAGGAAAAGAAAAAATATCAAAAGGCAAGTTCAACCTCAAGTTTGAAGAGCCTCCAGCTAAATTGGGGTTCTTGTACCAGAGTGACTAGCAACCCTGTCTCAACGGGAAGAGAAGGGAGCTACATGTGGTTGTATACATGCGCCTTTCACAGAATACTTCTTTTACCTGGCGGATGGTCTAATGCCAGCAACCCAAGATAGGGGTCTTGCACATGGGAAACTTGCAGATACTGACAGATACCGTCGTGGCTCTTAACAGCACTGTGGTCCCGCGAGCCCAACGTGTGTTATCCCTGGCATCCTGGGGAGAGCCTGGCCTGGGCTAGCTTCTTGTTTTTTCAGATGAAGGCAAAAATTCAATAAACCACCCCAAAAGGAAACAAGTTCAAAGATCTTCACTTCTGGATCTTGGGTGAGGAATGCTCAGTGAAGAGTGCTCTAAGTCACACAAAGCGGGAATGAAGAGTCGGGCAGAGAGAGATCATGGCTACCAGAGGTACATATAAGGGAATAGGGTATGGGTCACTTTAAATTTGCAAGCAAATGCTTAAATGGTCAGTTTATAGGAAATAGCTGGAAAGCTGGGACGCCCATTTTTCTGGGCAGAGAGAGGTGCCTCTTAGTTAACTCTGGCTGCTGGCTTGAGCCATTTGGGTTAAATGTAGGACTGGAAACTGTGTCAAGGGTGGCGGAGCGCTGTTTCTTTCATAAGACAGTTAACATAAATTATAAGATGTCATGACACCTCAGCATAAGGTTAAAAAATCAATGGCGTGAAAATAGAATGGATTAAATGTGTCCATGGAAGGCGGTGAGTTGCTTATTGCCGGACATGTTCCAAATGGGCAGCCTAATCAAGCGTGGAGGCTGGAGTCCAGTGGGTCTCAGCTTCCTGCCATGCTAGAATCACCTGACGAGTGTTTTCAGCCTCCCCAGGCTTGCCCCTTTCCCTTGGATATTTTTATTTAATTGGTCTGGCATAGAACCAGACATCAGAGTTCGTCTTTCAAGTTCTCCAGGTGAATCCAATGTGGTCCTGCAGCTGAGAACATCTAATTGTAGAAAAACTCTATGCCCAGGCTGGGAAAGTTGGGTCTGGTAGTCTCTAATTTTCCCTTTTATCTCTGAAATTATGCTCTTTTAACTTCCTATCCTGAATAAAGATGGGTGCTTGGGTGCATTTTGATGCTGACCTCTTTTTCCTGCCCATGTATGCTGTCAGGGAGGCTTTCTCCTTTGGTTTCACACTGCAGTTGTCTTTATGAAAGTGGGCTGCAGCAGCTGTTGCTGGTTTTACTCTTGGGTGCCCAGTTACTTTGATCCCTTTGAGAATGACTGCCTTAGCGTGTTCTCTTACCCCCCACCCCCAGCTGGAAATCAACACTTTCTGCAGAGGGCTCATTTTCTGCAGAATTGGCTATTTAAATAGCTGCACAAGATTGAAGAACACATTCAACTGTGAAAAGGCTCTGATGATCTTCAGTGCAAGTGTTTTGGGGGGTCTACATGTTGAACTGGTTTACGGAACCCCAGAATCTTGTTAACTTTGACAATTGGAAGAGATATCAAGGGAAGATTACCAGAGCCTCCACCTACTGGTGCTTGTTAATTATCTGCATCCTGCAGGGAAGGGGATGAAGTTGGTAGAAGGGGAAGAAGGGCAGAGAGAAACCAGCTGAGAACCCTGCCTGTAACGGGAAGTAACTACCTGAAGTCCCTTCACAGAGTCCACTTCCTGTTTTTCTAGTGTGAACTTTTCATAAAATTCAAGCTTTCAGATGCCCCTGTGTCCTTCTCAGATCCCTTGCCTGTGCTCTCTGTCTTCTTAGCTGCCCTGGGCAGGAGGGTAGGCTGGCTCTCCTGTGTCAGAGCGTCATTTTATAGAGTTCATTCTCAATGTCTCTTGCCTCCTTTCGGGAAAAGATCAGGGCTTGACATTATAGCGGGCCTTCTGAAATACCTGTGGGAGGGTAAAGTTCACTGAAACACAATCAGTGACTTCTAGATGAATAGCAGCAATTCCTGCTCCCAAACCTTAACCTTCCAACCATTAAATGCTATCTGTAAACAAGATAGACCCTATTGGGTTATCTTGCCTTAAACAAATGCCTTCCTTTGGGAAAAAAAAAAAAACTCTTTCTCAGAGAAATCTTCTCAGTTAGCCTCATGGATTTCTGTCTTGAAATCTCTTAGGATTTCAACCCAAGAGCTGGCCATATTTACTCCTTCTTAAATAATTTTTATGTTGGGTGCAATGGGGCACACAAGAATCTCTCCCCCCCAAAGGCATTCTATCTCTGAGCTATACCCCCTAGCCCTTTTTTATTTTGAAACAGGATCTTGCTAGATCAGCTAGCCTCAAACCTGCGATCCTCTTGTCTCGGCCTCCCAACTACTGGGATTACAGGTGTGTGCCGTTGTACCTGGCATGGGAATATATTTTTTAAGGCACAAGAAAATTTTGTTTGTCAATGACCTCTCTTACGAATGCTCATTAGCCTCCTGGAGCCACAGTTACTGTGTCACTGAACTTTGGATGAAGAGGAGGAAATTTGGGGGGCAAAATCTCAGGAATGGGAACAGGGGCTTTTGGTTCATGGAATTATAACATTTTGGTGGGCCAATAGAGAAAAACACAAGTTCGTGTTTATGTGGATCATTTTTAATTCATATGGTTTTTTGGAACATAAAATGATATACACACAGAACAGAACCCAAGTTTGGCTTCAACTGTATACCTTTCTGTACAGTGGACTGACTACACTGCCAACCTAGCTTCTCAAGAAAAAAGCACAATAATAGTGCCAGAATTGGTAAGGAATTTCACTTTCAGCTCAATTCTAAGTGACAACCAAATACTTCACTTTGGAAGTCTAGTCCCCAAAAGATTACATAAGCGCTTATTACTCCAGGAAGTTCATCTCAATAGGTCTGGGGGACCTCAGGAATCATTTGCATGATGCTGAGAACTAGACATAAAGAACTTTTATGTTAATCAGTTTTCTGTTACTATAACAAATACCTGAGAACATCAGCTTAAAAAGAGGGAGGGTTTACTTTGGCTCATAGTTTCTGAGTGTTCTGTCCATAGTCAGTTGGTCCTGTTACTCTGGGCTATGGCAACATAGTACATCGTGTTGGGAGTGCATGGCAGAGGAAGCCCTTTTCCCTCACGGCCAGGAATGAGAGAGAAAGAGACCAGGATCCCACAATCCTGGTACACCCCCAAACCTAATACCTCCCACTGGGCCTCACCTCTTAAAGACTCCATAGACTGTGGACCAATTCTTTTAACACAGGGGCCGTTGGGGACTTTCTGGATGCGAACTATGGCAACTTCCTCACCAATAATCAGTGCCCTCTGGCTTGGTGGAGGTTGACAGTGCTGCTGTGACCAGTGTCATAGATACAGTGCCTTCCTTGAACCTCCAGGGAACCTTTCCTCAGCGTATGGCCCAGGTACCATTACTTACCCACGAGAAACAGAGACCACTGTGACTAGAACCTGATGTCTTCGCCGGCACTCAGTAACAGGCTCTCAGACCAACACAGCTTTCTAACTTTTGGGTCCTGGTTGCTTGAAACTTTTTGTTAAGTTAAAAACTGATCAAACAGCCGGGCATGGTGGCGCATGCTTGTAATCCCAGTACTTTGGGAGGCGGAGACTGGAGGATCCGGGTTCGCGGCCAGCCTTAGCTCTCTCTCTCTCTCTCTCTCTCTCTCCTTAGTGAGGCCCTCCGCAACTTTGTGAGACCCGGTTTCAAAATAAAGTATAAAAAATAGGGCTGGGGGCGTAGTGCGGAGGTAGAACGCTCCTGCGTTCAATCCCCGGCACCGCAAAAAAAGCAAAAAAAAAAACCCAAAACTGATCAAACAAGAGCTTACATATAAGTTAGTTTGTTATATAGGTGGCTGCTGTCAGGAATTATGTTAACAGATATGATAGAAATATTTTGTATTAATTACATAATTTTGAACCATTTAATTCAGCTAAAAATCACACCAGATTCATTTGATAAATAAAAGATTGTGAATATGTATAATACTTTGGCATGTATTTGTTTTACATGAGAGTTTTTGCTTTAGATTCAATTGACAAATTTTTATCTAATCCTGGATCTTCTCTATAATTATTATCAGTTCAAGCAGTCTTCCTCTGTGTTTTTATTTTCATACGACCTGCTACTGAAAACAAAACCAAAAATGTGGATGCTTCTAGTCTCGACCATGGTGGTTGGTCTAGGATCCGTTTGGCTTCTTGCCTTTCTCTGCCGCGGTCCTTCTTGGAGGGGCTGACCCATGCAGGCTTCTCACTGAGTTAGTGTGTGGAAGACACTGGTTAGAGATTGGAGAGCGGTTGGGTAAGGGGAAAGGGAAAAGCCAGGGTGTCTCTCTCCTCTCTCTCTCTCTCTCTCTCTCCTCTCTCTCTCTCTGCCTTGGGCTGATTCTCTGGCACGTGAATTTATCCCTTGGCTTCATCTCCCACTGTACAGACCCACCATGGGCCCAGCCTTTTATTGGATGATCAACTCTCCTAAGCACCAGCAATACCACCATGTCCCTTTGCTCTCCAGGCTAGAGGTGGTATTGGCTTCCTGTCGGTGCTGATATCTGGGGTACTGTATCATCCTATTTGGTTCTCAGTTTATCATCTGTGTACCTTGCTTGGTACATTAGATTCCTCCTGTTATAAATACTTGCAGTTATACATAATTCAGCTTGGTCATTGTGTATAGAAGGAACTTGAAGCCCATAGAGATTAAAGTGGGATTCCTAAGGCCATCTGGAAGACAGAATTCTAGCATTTTACTTCCTGACAATGCAGTAAGAATCCAGAAGGAAGAAAACTCTAATGTTTTAATGTGAGTAGCTATAAAAAAATCCTTGCACCAATACCCATGTATTGGCCCCTCTGAGAAATCCATCATTCATCTGGTTATTTCTGTTTTTGCAAGCAATTATTATCCACGTTGCTGTCACTACCAAGTTCTTCTGCAATGCTGGTGCTCATATTTGCCTATGACTCCTTTACTCCCATGCTGTTATTTCATTGAAAAGAGCTCTCATAGCCTGGGAGGGTGGACGCATCTCTCTAGACACCCAATTTACTATAGACTAGGGACTCAAGCAATGGTAGGAATCTGGGTCAGTAATTCCTAGAAGCACAGAGACCTTAAACCTCAATACAGAGGACTATACAGATTAAGGTTTAATTTTTCTCACAGAACGAGACGCCAGAGGTGGGGGGTTGTGGCAGCGGTTTCAGCGGACCCAGTTCAGGGCTGGGATCTTCACTGTTCTGGTGACCCAGCCTTGGAGGTGCATGGCTTGGAGAGCCTCCAAATTCGGTGCCTTCAGGGTCTGTCTTTGCGTTCAACCCCAGGCCACCCTTTCCTCACAAGCAGTAATGAAGTATCACAGGAGACATTAGGGCATGGCCATATCTGCCCAATGCAGGACTCCTCTCATAGGCAATCTTTTCTCTGGAGATCCCCGACTGGGTTTCTGAAAAGCGGTAGATTCGCATCATGGTTTAAGGCTCACCCTGCCCAATATTGCCTTCTTCCAAATATTGCCATTTCCTCCTGTTCTTCCCAGGGGTATCAAATCAACATCATTGTCTGAAGGCTTTCATTGGCTAATCCTGTCTCCCACCCTTGCCTTCACCTTGCTTTTTAGGCTTGCCCTCCCAAGGGACCTCTCCCACTCCTATGCCTGTCTCAGTGTGTTTCCTGGAGGTCCCAACCGGCAGCTTTGCTCTTGGCCCTTCCTAACTGGTCTACTCGAGGTTGCGGAGTGGCTGTCTCACCTCCAGCAGCTCAGCACTGTAAACAATTCTCCCGCAGGACGCAGCACCGTCACCTGATTCTATTTGTCTTTTAGGGAACATTCTTGCATTAATTTCTTAGGCCGGAGCTGTGTCATATAATTACAGCACCCACAAGTGAGGCTGGAAAATATTTTTTTAGTTTGTTTTAGCTGAACAGATTGCGGTCCCAATAAAATTGAATTCTGTTACTAAGAGATAAGGAAAGACTGGGTATTCAATAAGCCATTGATAGTTTCTGCCCACTTTATATATTTTCACTTCTGGAAAATCTTGAGTTTATGAAAGCATTGTGCCTGTTGATAATCTAGATGGCAATCAGGTGAAGGGAAGAGACAGTTAACCATCTGCCCTTTGGTATAGTTTGGCAGGGATTTCTGCCACTGGAAAGGGGGCGGGTGACAAGGCTTTATCAATAAGTATATCCCTATGGTTGGAATCTTTTAGTCTAAACTAATATTCTCATTTAATAGATAAGGAAATTATCAAATAACAGATAAGAGAGAGTAAGCATTCATTCTTTATTTTTACTTTTATGTTTTGTAGTACTGGGGATTGCACTCAGGGGCATTCTACCTCCAGGCTACACCCCCAGTCCTTTTTAAATTTTTTGTTTTGAAATAGGGTCTCACCAGGTTGCTGAGAGTCTCACTAAGTTGCTGAGGCTGGTCTTGAATCTGCAATCCTCCTGTCTCAGCCTTCCAAGTACTGGGATTATAGGTGTGTGCTACCACACCTGGCTGAGAGTAAGCAGTCTTAATACAAGTATTTCTTGAGTATCTACAAGTGATTTTTGTCAATGCTGTTAACTTACACAGACCTGTAATTATAGTTATCTTACTGAGCCATGGATTCTGGATTTCACTCCAAAAGTAAATGCTAAGTTAATATATTTTAACTTTTGTGTAACTGTGGTGTTAATTATTACTGGCTTCTTTGTAAGTTAAATATATTTGTGTTTCCCAAGAATCCTTTGAAATGCAAAGTTTAAGAGAACACTTTACCAAGTTGGTGTCCTCTAAACAAAAATGAATAGTGATAGTGATAGCCTTTTTCAGGTTTATATTTGTGTTTTATATTTGTTAAATTCTATTATGACCATATTTAAGCAAAGATAATTAGAGGTGCTTAAACACTTGGCATTCCAAGTCATGCCACTTTGATTAAAGGTTGCAGATATATATATATATATATATATATATATATATATATATATATATATTTGAATTTGACTTGTTTATTTGTTTATGTTGTCAAATATTTTCAGAACTATTACACAAACTGGATTTGTTTTGTCCCTAATAGTTTTGTTTTGTATTTTCCTTGTATATTTTTGTAATTGTCTATTAACATTATGGATGTACAACTTCTAACAAAATAACCTAAACAATGTTTTAATAGCCATTACCTGGAAAACAGGCTATAATATTGACTCCTATTCATTAACAAGGACTGCTGAAACTGACCTACTGGATGTTCAACAACTGGGACTTGGAGAACAATCAGGAAGTGAAAGAGCTGAGGGAAAAAACAGCCAATATTTTGGCCCTTGTCCTCGAAGGTCAAATAAGACCCAGACAATTGATGGGACTCCTGAGGGTTCTAAAATGCTGGTAAGTCACCCCATACCTCGATTAGGGGGCTTGTAAAGACCCCAGAGAACCAAATCCAAGCAAATATTTTGGATGTCAAATTCTTTTCACAGTGGTAGCCTATATTCCATTATTTTTAATGGAGAAAACCGTAAAGCATTTCTATTCCACCCAGAAACACAAAATGATTTCCTCAAATGACTAAATCACTTTTACATACCTGTTAAACACAGTGAAGCTTTCTGAAACCAACCACAATTTAAAATATCTTAAAAAATTATTTTTTCATGCTTAGAAATAAATCATAGGCTTGGCAGATGGAGACAAGTGCCTGGCGGTAGCTGTGTCTTTCACAGGCTCACTCCTCACGCGCCTCCTGCATCTCTCCCTTTTCTTCTAATAAAGGCTTTCCCGCACCTCTTAGACTTACCTGTTTTCTTCACAGCCCTTTGTTTCTCTCTCTTGTTTTCTCTCAGTGATGTGGGGGAGGAGACAGTGACAATACACTCTTCAACAAAAAGCACCCCACCCCAACCCCGCCTGGAGAGCAGCTGAGACTAAGATTTCCACCTTTCACTAAGTCTCTTTTCTTAGACATCTAAATGTTTTCTCTGCCATGCATATGCAGATTCAGTGAAGCGATTTTTTTTTAATTTGGATAGTGAATTTTGAGTAAATACTTTCAAGTTGTTGAAGTAGATATTCTGATAGTAAGGGGTGGTAAGCGTGGAAATCTATATAAGCTAGTTGCGTTGCTTTGATAGTAATGATTCAGTTTTCTGTTTTAACATCTTGAAAGAATTGCCTAGAATGAAATTCACCACATAATTCATATAATTCTTTCTTTTTCTTTTTTTTTTGTGGTACTGGGGATTGAACCCAGGGCCTTGTGCATGCTAGGCATGTACTCTACTACTGAGCTACACCCCTAGTCCTTTCTAAATTTTATTTTGAGACAGGGTCTCACTAAGTTGCCCAGGCTGGCCTCAAACTTGAGATCCTCCTGCCTCAACCTCTTGAGTAGCTAGAATTACAGGCATGCACTATTATGCCTGGCTTCTATTTAAATATTTTGTTGTTGTTGTTGATGATGTTATTGATGTTAGTATGCTATTTTTTGACTAAGCGTGCTCTTTGTTGGATGAAGAGAAAATTTTCTGTGGTGGTGGCTAACTTCACTCCCAAAGCTGACTTGAACTATCTTTAAGCTAGAGTATTTCATTAGATAAGTGTTTTTCAGAATGGTTCTCCTTGAAACAACATTCTGGAAATTAATAGATGTGGCTAAAAAAATGTGTCATTGTAAAATAAGTGTGGAGACATGCCTTTCTTTGGGGACTCACAACTTACAAGAACATATTAAGGACTCTAAGAAGTAGTATAAATAAAACAAAAACTTGTTTATTAACTTTGGCTTATTATCATCCCATTTTTTAATTCATGAAATACCTATTAATGTAATGCAGAGCACCCATGTGGGATACATTCTATTGAACCAATTCTTTATTTTTATCACAGACTGAAGGAAAAGACTACTCTAGCATTTGGAGGAGTTAAGAAACATCTCACAGTTATATATGTCCATTTCCCAGCTCTTAAAACATCCCAAAGAAGCCAATTCTAACACTAGACATCAGAATTTGGCAAGAATGAAATGATGTCGAAGTTGGCAAAATGTAGTACTATAAGAATTAGATCTTTTTTCTTGATGGGGGAGGAAAAAATAATATTCCCTCTATCCTCTTTAAGTTCTCAGCTACGATCCCTGTACCAAAAAGACAGGCTAAGAAGAGAAAAAGGAACACGTTTATTAACAATGAATATTTCATATAGATAGGGAGAAAACTCTCAGGGAAAGAGTAACTCTCAAAAAGGTAACGTAGAATTCTAGCTTATATAGCATCTTCAACAAAGAACAAAATTTTAGGGAAATAAGAAAAGAAAGGAAAAAGACCTTGAGTCTCTAGGGACAGCAAAATGTAAGATGGCAAATATATGGGAAACTAATGGTAGATAAAGGCCAGTTAGTAAAGTTTGTTATGTAGATTTATTTCTCTGGTGGTCTCCAGGCTGGTAAAGTCTACAGTCATCTTAGTGATCAAACTTTGCTCTTCCTGATAGAGAGTGGATGGGTAGACAACTTTGTAAATTTATTTCCTGCTTTTAGGCAAATAGGGGAGGACAGAGAGATTTTCTTTTATTGCTTCTCAGTTGCCTTCAGCTCAAAATAATCCTTATGCCAAAGTGGCATATTTTGTAGTGGTGTACTTGCTGTCCTTCACCATGTTCGACACAGATCACTTTCAGAAAACGCTGAGAAGTATTTGCTTTGAATTCTAATAAAACCGAAGAAAACATAATTATACAATTACAGTTCATTCAAAGTGTATTTTGAATTTTGAAAAGTTTGATAGAGATGTTACCTGGATGTAATATTTGACCTGTTATTTCAAAATGATATTTATCAGTGCTGTTAAAAGGAAGAGAGTAATAATATTAGTGTTATTTTACATTAAATGCAGCTAATCGAAAATTGATTTGTACCAAAATCAAGCTAGTATACCAGAAGTAGATGATATCTGGAAATGAAGACCAAAGACAGTCATGGGAGCTTGTTTTCCCCCTTGGACTTTCTGTGTACTATCCTGTGTCCCTGGAATCCCCACTGTCTTCCAGTCCTACCATGTAGGTTGAAGTAACTAGAGCCTAGTAACCAGAGCCTAACTTTTATCATAGATGCCATCTCTTCCATGAAGGATTTTTATCTTATAATGGCCTGTTATGCGTCCGTCTCTAGACCCATAGCGCTGGGGAGTTGTATATTTGTCTTGTGGCATTTGCATTCTGCTTGGACATGGTACTTGTGTTCTTGTCGGGACTCCATCCTGTAACCCACACCCACCTTCAATCCTCATTTGCCCTGTTGTACTTACCTGCATGCAGCTGGTATCTAATATGTACAGTATTGAATGTTGGGAACAAAAGCCCTCGACCTATCCGCTTTCTTTCAGTGTCCTCACACAGACAGCAATTGCTAAAGCAAGTAAGCACCTGAGGACGGTCCCGCTGAGTGTTTTGTGTTGGGCTTAGCACTGATGGTCTCACCAGGACGCCATATTGTACCAAAGGAGGAACTTAAAGTATAGCCGTTATTTCATCATTGTGAGTAAGAGGCAACACTGATTTAACTAGCAACGTAGTTTTCAATATTTTTATTGCATAGACTGCTTTTATAGGGTGTTACTTTAGGGTGTGTAAATCTTGGCAGCTGTCTGGATTAAACAAACAAACAAAAACTAAGGATGTTGTGAAATAAGACCATTTGTAAACTCCATTACCATTTGACTTTGAGCAATTGCCTAATTATCTTAAGTTCAAAGCTAATTCACGGGATTCCATGTAAGAATGCCTTACATTCGTCTAGTGTTTGGAGGTTTACAAGGTGCTTCTATCTGCAGGATTTGTTCAATCAATCAACTAGTCAATTAACAAGTTAATCTTTTAATAGAAATTTCTTTGAAACCATTACACAACAAACATTGCAAGCAAGCTTGATTTGGGGCTTCCTAAAATAAATATGGCAAAGGTCTTGCTCTCCAAAGTCAGTCTGGTGGGAGGAGACAGAAATATAAATAAGTAAGTGGACTAAAATGTCATGATCGCAATCTGTGCACACCACAATGGGACACTAAACGGAGGGTGGGGGTCTTTTTCACTAGAGGGGACAAAGTGGGCAGGAAAGCATCCCTCGGGGAGGCGCCTTTGTGCCAGTGTCAGTTGATCGTTGTCAGTGTTACTACCGTCCATGCTGACGGTAGAGGAGTCCACGTCAGAGGGGCAGACATCTTCTCTTTGGTGGCCCTGATCCTGCGATTTCCAAGGCACTTGGTCCTACGCCACAGCGTGTCCCCTCCACCCCATGCAGTCCCTGGAATGTGCATCTTCCTGTCCTAGCTGAGATGAGAAAGAGAAGTTAGGGGCAGAGTTTGAAACGCGGGATTACATTTATGCAGAATGAACGTGGTTCCCAGAGTAACAAGGAAAACAGCTTCATTGAAAATGTTATTCATCCATGAACGATGAGAGAGGCCAAACCCAAGGCAGGGGTTGGCGTGGGGACAATGGCTTTGCTAAGATTTATAGGCCTGTGGGGTTTCTCAATTGCGTAGAGTATTAAGGAAAGTTATTTGAAAAACATTCAAATTATTTTGACATCATTTACCCCTAGGTGATAGGAAAACTCACATTTTGGAGGCTGGGCTTCTATTAATATGGACCTTTGAAGGAAATGTCTTTAAAAGGATGATCTACTTCTCCTGCCATCACCACTACAGACTCCAGTGTCATTTTTTTCTTATTCTCGTTACTGAAATTCACTAGTTTTTTTCATGGGAAGGATACTTCTCTTTAGTCATGTTTTTTATGTATGTGACCACATTTCACTAGGTTGGTGGCATACTGATTTGCAAAGTACTTAAGAAGGCACCCTTGTGCACTAGAGAGAACAATGGTGAAAGCAACTAGTATTGATACATTTTTTTTATCCTCTGAAACTTTAATATTGGATTTTAGAACGCAGCATCCCTCAAAGATTTCTAATATGTGCTACAACTGCCCAGAAACTGATGGGAAGGAATTTGGTCTTTTTCTCTGTATTTCATGGAATCACATGATAATAATGAGCTGGAGTGATATATTTAATAAATTGTTAAATTCAAAACACCAACAGTTAGAGCAGCAGATAGCTTAGTTTGCCAGAAAACATGTTTCTGTTACTCAATGGTCAAGGCTGCTCTGTACGTTTTACGATCCCTTACAGGTAAACAACTTTCAAATGATTTCTTTGACTCCCATGAGAACCCTGAGAGGAGACATAGGGAGAGAGTACCTGCAAGAATTTTTAAAAACTCATGAAGAAACTGAGACGCAGACAGGTTAAGGCCAGATTTTAGCTGTTAATAATGAATATTTTATCTTCTGCACCAGTGTCACTTAGTTCTCTATATTATATTGCTTCTTTGCAGAAAAATTCTCTCATGGACATAGACTGTGCCCCTAATCCCGACCTACTATTTCTCAAATATGTGTGATTAGTTGCAAGGGGATCTGAATGAGAAGACAACCCAGTACCGGTCCATCCCACGTGTAAGAAAAGTAACAGAAATCACAGGCCTTAATAGTATAATTGTTTAAGTTTCTTTAATACATGAAGAGCAGCACATAATTAAACTCCAAGCATTAAGAATCCCATTTCTTTTATTGGGAGCACCTGCATCAGAAGGGAGTTGGTTGGGAGGAACACATCCCACTAGGGGTCCTCATTATAACGCTGCATGCAGTTTAAATTGTAGAGAAAGAAAAGCGGGAGGTGATATTTCTAATGTAAGCACCTTACCTCAGGCCACATGAGCCTAGACTTTTAAAGGGGGTGATATAAATGGTAATAACCCATATTTTTAGCTTTTGATCCCTCTGGCCATTACAAACCTTCGTTGTCTTCCCTACTCGGCCCCAGTGAAATCCCCAGGGTTTGTCTGATAAACGCTCGCCAGTTCTATCAACCACCTGTGGGTTTCTATGTGTTTTTTCCCTCCCATGCTTCAGCTGTATGATGGCGGGCTGGCTGCCCTCAGCGGGGACATGGCCTTTACTCTCAGTCAGTGGCCTCCCCGGTACCATGCCTGCCTGTGCCTCTGATTTCTTTCCTGGTGTTTTTGATGTGAGCCAACCAGAGGCAGGGCGATGACTTCTCACTTTAGGGATATGCATGGATCTCAAAGCAGGGAAAAGTTTTTAGTATATTTTCTCTTTATTTTTAGATGTACAGCTTTCTCTCTTTTTAGTACTGAGATCTGAGTTCACAATAGTAGATAAAGCATGGACAAAGCTGGGAAAAAGATTAAATGCTGCGCTAAGACCATCACTTTGTCTTGCCCTTGGTACCTCATGCAAATAGACTTTAGCCCTGCTTGTCTTATTAGTCTGCTAGAGGGGTCCAAAAATCCCAGCACTAAAGAAAACCCAGACCTAAGCTTGGGGAACCCCAAATAGCAATACTTTGTGTTCATCCCAGGGCTGATTTTTCCCCCTTCTATTTTCCTCTCTCTTTTTCTTATATTCTTGACTTCTGTTGCTTTAGTTAATTGGATTTCTTTTCTTCTTAGCTCATGAAGTAAAAACTCCTTTGAAAGGCAAAACTCCTTAGGTCAGATCTTTCTCACTGCCAGAGGAAGGAAATGAAGGGAAACCCACTGAAGCAGTTGTGTATTTCCAATCGGAAGAGGGACATTCTATTTCTCTCTGGTAGTGAGTGACATCAAATCAGCTGAAAAGATCTCCTCATTTCCTGGGGCTAAGAAATAGAGAATCTGGAACTCAGTTATATTGTACATGTACAACGAAACAAATCTTAATGGAGATACAGAAGTGGTGTTTAAAATTAACCAGGGGAAGCAGAGCATGCTGGATTTGCATTTGTGGGTGGCCAGTATGTAGGAATACTGCTTCTGTTTTCAGAGTGAGGTGAATACTTCACTCTGAACTGGTACTCCTAGGAAGCTCTGTTGGGGAGCTATCCTCTCCCTTTGTAGTTCCAGCATCTCCTCAAACTACCCTGAGCCCACAAAACCCACAATGAGGATTGGATGACAGTGTGCAGCCTATTAGTAGAAAGGTGTTTTGCAACCAGGTAATGCTTTTGAAAAACAGAATAATGTGGAGAAATAATGCAGTAATCGGGTGTCAGGAGGCCTGGCATTTTTCTTTTGTATTAACTATGCCAGCTTTTCAGGGCAACTCCCTTCCCTACCCCCTCGGTTAGTTCCTTTGTAAGCAAGTTTGATCTCCATGATCCCTCCTTCTCTAAAATTCTGAGTCTGTGATGAACCGAGTCATGAACCGAGTCCTCCCACACGGTGGGTTTCTTCAGATCCCAGTGGAAAGTTTCCGGTTGTGAGGGGAGATGTTTCCCCTCACATTTATTGAGTACCTCCTCTGGACCAGGTACTGTGCCACGCACTCTTCCCCTGTGTCATTTAATTCTTGGTGATGACATACATGCACCACTGACTCTGTGCTAGACACTGTTGTAATCAGTTTACACATATTCCCTCATTTCAATCTTTAGCATAGACTCTACAAAGTTGGTACTATTAGGATCTTCATTTTGTAGATGACCCTCTGAGCCTCGAAGAAACAAACAAGCAAGCAAAGCACCCGTGGTCCTAGAGCTGACCTCAATGTTCATAAACACGGTTCCCCTTTATACATTAGGCAGTCAAGTTTCCGAGAGACCTTGGAACACTGCCTGTGTTCACAGGGAGGCGGGTACCGTTCTTGGACGCCACACTCACATCTACCTTGTTTCTGAGCCACGTTCTTTCCACACTGCTGTTTTGCCTTTCCAGAGGCATTTTTGCTTTGTCCTAAACTGCAAAGCGTGGCACTTTTAATGAAAGAAAAGTTTGCCAAATGAAAAGGAGACTAATGAGATATTTGGGATGCCTTGCAGTAAATAAATCTCTTTCAGAATTCTCATCTTCTCCCACTCAAGTTGCCAAAGCCATAACAGTAACAATTACCTCAGCCTGCTTGAAGCAGCGTGGGAGGAAACTTTCTTAATTTTACTGCTCAGGGTAGACACTGGAGACCAATAATATTTTCCTTTAGCTTGCTGAGGCATAGGTCAGAAATTGGATATATTAGATGCTGGCTTTCCCCAATAGACTCCTCTTCCTCCTTCTGTTTTAGCTGTGTCTTGGACACCATTACATTAGGAGAGAAATAGAGCTTAAAACTGGGTCAACATTAAAAATATAATGTCAATGCCAATGTGTTTTCCACATAGATGCAACCTAGAGCATCAATTTGACATGACTACCTGGGACTCAAGGAAGGCCGTGTCCCTCCCTCCCTCCCTCCCTCCCTCCCTCCCTTCCTTCCTTCCTTCCCTCCCTCCCTCCCTCCCTCCCTACCTCTCTCCCTACCTCTCTCCCTCCCTTCTTTCATAGATAATATCTTAGATACTCCCTTGGAATTTTCAAACATTCCTTGTGAAGAGGCCACAGTGGCAATGTGACTATGTGTAGAGGGTGTGCAGCCGAAACCTGAAGCCAGATGCTCACATTTGTATTCAAGAAGAATGTGGGTGTCTACTCATGCGAGGTGTTGGGAATACGTGGGATATGAAGACAAGCAAGTCTCAGTTCCCTTTTCTTTTTTTTTTTTTTTTTTTTTTT
>PVJS01009989.1:0-49074 GCA_004027185.1 Glis glis | reverse complement strand
ATTTGTTGTTGTTTGACTTCTTAATGTTTGCCATTCTAATTGGGGTCAGATGAAATCTTAGAGTAGTTTTGATTTGCATCTCTCTGATTGCTAATGATGTTGAACATTTTTTCATATACCTATTCGCCATTTGTATCTCTTCTTTCGTGAAGTGTCTATTCATTTCAGTTGCCCACTTCTTGATCGGATTGTTTGTTTTCTTAGTGTAAAGTCTTTTAAGTTCTTTGTATATCCTAGATATTAGACCTCTGTCAGAGGGATAGCTTGCGAAGATCTTTCTGGAAAATCATTCTAACTCCACATTGCACTATTCAAAATGACACTCATTGATTTGCTTAGATTAATGGCTGGCATTCAAAATGTTCTTGTACATCAATGAAAGATATTTGGAGTTTAACTGAGGTGCAGTGTGGAAAGACAACTTATTTTACCTGTGGATTTCCCAGGGACTAGGCCTCCAATCACCAATCTATTTATTTATTATAAGGTTTATAAGTCAGGGACCAGAAATCTTATTTTATCTTTTTTATTTACATAATTTCATTTTTAAATAATGCAGAATAACAAATAAATAATTTTTCTATATTAATAAATAATTAGAAGAGAATAAATGGTATTAACATATTTTATTAATTTTAAAGCAAATCACTAATAATCAGAGAGAAGGAAAATGTGTGAGTGATTAAGGTCATTGGATGGTGGGAAGGATGTATCTGAGGAACTATTTGTGCCATTGCCCTTTCCTTCCACAAAGAATTTTGAATCTTTAGAGTTCGGGGACATATATGTATACATATATATTTTTTTTCAAAAAGGGAATGCAAGAAACAGAATGAAATGAAAAACCTAATAAAAGGATAAAACCAGGTTTTCTAACTATGTGTGAATTCAAGCACCACTAAATAACAATAATTCAGTTTGTGGACTATTCTTTAAAATTAAGAGATTATTACCTTCATATTACTAGCTATATCATCTACATGCTTATGTCTGCTTTTCCATTTATGCCTCTTTAAATATAGATGAGAAGTTTTACCACTCACAAGTTAGGGGTTGTCACAGTGAGAGGGAGAAGAGAATATATTTTTCAGGCAATCCACCTTGACTAAATTTTGAAATGACAAATTGATCTCTATTTTACTCTATTGGATCTATTACTAATTGGGTGACTTTTTTGCAATTCATTGAAGAACTTTGTCCTTTTAGTAATCTCATATAAAAGGAGAATAGAAAATGTTCAGTGTCCAATATTGGAAACAATGGGGGAATATAGGCTAAAATATTATATATTATATGACATAGAAACAAACTTGAGTAACACTGTTTAACAAAATCTTTTTCAATCTAATGTTTTTACTACTAAAATTTTAATGTATTTCAAACACTTCCTCATAACCAGTGACAACAAATTTGTGTTGATATATTTGTAAATACAACCATGAGAAGAATTTTTAGAGTGAAAAATCTATACAGAGACTATTTTTTCAAGTTTGTAAAATAACCTTTATTTTTTAAAGTTAATATGTGCATTAGCAGAAACAAAAACACAGAAGCAAAGAACAAAATCACCCAGTCACAAGTAGCTTAGGTGGGCATGGCCTTCCAATTCCTGTGTCTACATACACAACCTCCCAATTGTGTGATCAAGACCATAGAGTGGATCATCCTTTCCACACATCATGAATATTCGCCAATTTAAAAAGCTGTGCACTACCCATTCTCAATATCTGTTAGCATATATATATATATATACCTCGCTCCAGAAAGAAATGTGAGTTCTTATCACATTCACTGAAAATTAATGATATTTATGAATTGTCATTAATTTAATGATTAAAATATCATATTCTTTTCTCATGAGGAAGGACTTAAGTATACTATGGAAATTATACAGGGCATGAGGTATTTTTATGAGTATGAAATATAAGGGTGTTCTCAGAGATCTCAGAATTGAGAACTAAAATTTGAATGAGGAACATGTATCACTTCCTAATGCTTTTTGAAAGAGTAATCTAGTCTTATTCAATTTTCATTTGGTCAGGCATTTAAAGAGGAATATATGGAATACAAAGTAGAAAAATATTCATGCTTCAGAAGTGGTTTTTGCCTAACAGCTTAAGGAAAGAATAAATCCTTTACTCCTGAGGAGTGCGGGCAGGGGGGAGCTATAAGGAACCAGTGAAGGTCATCTACAACTCAGTCTTTGGGAAGGTATATTCTCAAATTAACTAGAATTCTCAAAATAAAAATGAATAAAAATAAAAATATTTAAATAACTTCTTGCAACATCTAAGAATGAAACAGAAACATTCTGTTTTGTGAAACAAATATGCAGAATTCTGAAGATTTTTGGTGGATATGGGCATTTATTGATATTGAAAAAATAGACAATAGACTATGACTATGGAAAAACCCCTCCCTTTTTGGTACTGAGCACTAAACAATCTAGTGGTATTCTATCTCTAAGCAGTTTCTTCAAAACTTCTGTATTTCTGTCATTGGATATACATACACCCAGTTACTCATTTGATATTTCAGTAATGTTTATTTAAAACCTCATTGTATTTTATATGCTATGATTTTTAGATCAATATTATGTATGCATGCATTTGAAGGAATCAGATCAACAAAGCTTAATTACAAAAAGAAAAAAGTATCTTCCCCTCTGTTTTTGTACTTTCCTCTGAAAGGAACCTTTGCAAAAAGATAAAACCTAAAAACTAAAAATCCCTTTCAGTTTTTTATCTTGGGATTGTTCTCTATATCTCTGAGTAGTATGCTTCAAAGCTGCTTCTCATTGGTTAGTTTTAGACATTTCCTGCATGAAAGTTGCAGTATAAACTTCCTCCCTTTCCTGCATCAAACACAGACATGCACAAAACTGCCTCCTTCCATCTAGTTTGATTTGCCCAGTTTCTAAATTTCTTTTCATTATACTCATTGCTGTAGGCATTCCAACAATTTCACCTTCTAAAAGACACATTTCCATAATTTGAATGTTCTCCATCACTGTTGTTTTTTGTCTTGGCCCACTTTACAAGGATCCTCCTGCCGTCTCCCTCCCCATTATCATGGGATTTCCCATTGCTTTTGTCTTGTGTTGAATCCTTTGTTTTCTCTTTTCCAAGTTGGTTTCTCTCTTGCTTTATCCCTTTGTTTGGGTGGCACCTCTACTAATTGCTAGTGCAAAGGGGTATGTAAGAGGTAAGTTTGAGATCTTGCATAACTGAACATATCAAGTTACTTTCCTATTTAATTAATAGATATAGGAATATATATTGAAATAATTTTACCCTCCAAGTTTAAAGCACTGCTCCAATTTAGGCTAGTTTCCACAGCAGTTGATTCTTTAGTTTTTGTATCTGACATGTTTTTATTGGATTCTGTAAAAGTTTGCTAGTTTTTGCTTTCCCCCAGTGTTCTGAAATTTCATGGCAATATGCCTCGGCCTGCTTCTAATTTTGCTCATTGTGTTGGTTACTCAGAGGACTCCTTCAATCTGTAAACACATCTTCTTCAAGTGTAAGGAATTTTCTTAATTGCCATTAATGATTTTCTCCTTCCCATTTTCGATGTTCTCTCCCTGAAACTTCTATTATTTGGACATGCATACAGAATTAATCATTATATAATTTTTTTATTATTTTCCATATTTTTCTTTCTGGGAGATTTTCTTAATTATCCTCTAAACTTTTCTGAGCTTTTAATTTCTACCATTTTAATCCTAATTTTGAAGAGCTCCCTTGTATTTCTGAATGTTCTTTTTTAATAATATCTTATTTGTGAATGCAGTAAATTCTCTTATCTCTTAAATAATATTAAATAACCCTTTATCTAGATATTCTGTTTCTTCCAAGTTGACTTTCTTGTTACTTTTTATTAGTTTTCATATGAGAAAATTTTCACAACTATCTGATAACCCATTATTGCATGCTCATATTTGAGAAAGGGACACTAAAAAGTAGATAAAAAATTCTGTCCCCATGAGTAAATTTTGTCAATACGGGATTCATCTTGGGGTGACCTGGCTGACATTTGCCATTGAGGGCACAACAACCAACAATTTTTAGATATTTCTTTTTGTGCTATTCATATATTCGTGAGCATACTCTTCTACTTTCCTACCTGAGGACTATAAACCTTCCTTCCATTATTCTGTAAGTCCAAAGGGGAAGATGAGGAATATCTACCATTAGATATCAGATCTCACTTATTTACCCTTATATTTTACAGAATCTTTCTATTCAATGTGCTTTGCTTTTCCTACATTAGAGATTCTATCTTGTATTTTTTCTATAATTATTCTTCATTTTGTCCAAATGAATATGTGTGGAGAG
The DNA here is from genome assembly GCA_004027185.1 of Glis glis. Classification (NCBI taxonomy): domain Eukaryota; kingdom Metazoa; phylum Chordata; class Mammalia; order Rodentia; family Gliridae; genus Glis; species Glis glis. Next base: position 44,737 of record PVJS01009989.1, on the reverse strand, counting down.
CAACCTGGGGTGAACTATAAAATCTACACTTAAACTGAGTGGGGTTATGTAAACTGTAACCCCAGTATTTGGGAGGCTGAGACAGGAGGATCATGGTTCCAAGCTAGCACATGGTAGTTTAGTGAGACCCTTCTTCAAAATAAAAAATAAAAAGGGCTAATGGAATAGCTCAGAGGTAGAATGGTCCTGAGTTCAATATCTAGTACCACAATAAATAAATAAATGTACAGTAGAAAGATTTAATAAGCAATGTTACTTTAAGAGATTGTTATACTTTAGTTCAAAGACAGTTTGAATATATAAATAAGCGTTATAAGTAGCTATATAACAATGGAAGCTTTTTATACTTTTATTGGTGCATTATAGTCTTACATCATAATGTAGTTTATAGTGATAGTGGCATACATGCACACAGCACTTGGTGGGCTTTTCCCCAGCTCCCTCTTCACTCCCTCCTTTCCCCATACATGATATTGAGATTGGCATTGGTATTCTCACATGTATACATAATGTCAATGGAGGTGTTGTCTTCATTGATTCTCCCCTTCCCCCTCCATCCTCCCCTAGACCACCTCCCTCACTCCGCTGGGGTTTCTCCTCCATTATCTAAAGCCCCTCTTGTATCCCGATTACTCCCTAGCTTCCACAGATGGGAGAAAACATATTACCCTTCACTTTCTGTGAATGGTTAATCTCATTTTACATAATGTTCTCCAGGCCCATCCATTTTCCTGAAAATGATATAATTTTATAATTTTGTTCTTTATTGCTGAGTAAAATTCCATTGTATGTATATCCCATTATTTTTTAGTTTTATATTAAGAGTGAAAGTTATAGGCCTTCAGTAAGAAGAAAAAGATGTCCACTATGATTCTTACTGGTTAATATTATGGTGAGGCGTTAGCCATTATAATAAAACATAAAAGAGCTGACCATTACAGAAGATGCTTCTTGGTCATGAAAACACAGAAAAAGAAGAAATAAAAATAAAAAGTGAATGAAATGAGTTTACATCTAAGTTCTGCCATAGTACAGAAACTCTGCTTCTATTGTGTGTGAATTTTAGTTAGTCCGAGTCCATCAGTGGGCACTGCTTACCCTGGGGAGTAGCAAAACTGATTTTATTCACCTTCCAAAAGACTCCAACTCCAGTCACACTTTCTTTGTATTATTATTCTATCATTTCCAAATGTAACCTAAACAATACTCATTATTACAACTTATATCAAAGTAAATTTCCTATGTGCATAACATTTCTCCTGCCACTACAATACAGAAAAATAAAAGCTGCACTAACTTCTCATTTCCATCAGAGTAAAGAGTGAGAATATTTTCAACACAGTGTAGTAGCTTAATAACTAACTTATAATATCACTTACCATATCCTCAAATAACTCATTGCCAGTTAACAAGTATATACTATCTATATACCCTGTACTGGAGGGTTTTCAAGAAACACATGGGAGAAAAATATTTGGTTTCAGTGAATGTACAAATTAGATGGAAATTAAGTCTTATTATACATAAACCAAATATAGAATTGTTATGTAAAGAGTTCAGAGCATTTGAAGAGGTTTTCATAGAGCACTGAGGAGCTGAGAATTGGAGAGATGTAGTCATTTACTTAACAAGCATGATGGAAGGCATTCTAGCTAAGACTATGAGTAAAAGAAAATGTTCAGAAATAATAAGCACAATGCAGGGGACAAGAAGGCAATTAGTCATCTGTTTTAAATACTGGAAAGTAGTGTTAATAAATAATGGGACGGAGTATATATTAAGTATAACAAAATTAAGGAACGGAGTATTTGGGGCTTCATCTTGAGATAACTATCTTTCCTTCCATATAAAAACAATGCAATGAAAGTAATTTAATCAATGTTAATATAGCAGCAGTATGAAGAACAAGGTAAGGAGGTACTTGAATAAAATGGGCATCTCTGGTCCTGTGTAGAGCCTCACTATTTCAACACTGAACTCTTTTATATATGTGCTTTTATTGGTACATTCTAATTATACATCATAGTGAGGTTCTAACTCTTCTTTGGTATATTTCTTGCATCTACTTTGATATAGCTTCTAACCCTTAATCATTTGTATCATTGTTCATTCATTATTTCAGTTTTATCCTCATTTAATAATTTAGATTTATTTTTCTACTAAAAAAACATGAACTTAGCTATTGTTCCTGATATTTTCAATTCCCCTTGCTAGTAATGCTTTTTCTCCACCCACTGTGATTGGAATCGGGATCCTTCTATTCCAATGCCATCTTGTCAGGAAGAACTCATCTGGTTCAAGCCAACCCTAGAAATAAGGAAATGGCTGTATTGGACAGGGTTCTCTAGATTAACAGAATACACAGAATGAGTATATTTTAAAAAGGGATTTATCAGATGGGCTTACAGTTTGAAGCAACGTAGTCCCAGGTTCTGACTGCACGTGGAGAGTCAGAGGAACCAGTAGCTGGTCGAGCGGTCTACGAGCTGGAGTCTTAGGATCGGAGCAACCACTAATTCAGTCCCAGTCCAAGACGTGAAGATCAGGAAGCTCTTCGGAGAAACGATGGTGAAGTTTCAGTTCCAAGAGCTGGAGACCGAGAAGATCAAGAAGCTCTTCAGAGAAAGGCAAAGCTGGCGGCCGACGATCTCAGGCGAGAGCAGATGCGTTTTCCTCGGAAAGAGTCGCACGCACTCTACGTGGCTTCTCCCTCTTTTATCTAAGTCCGCACCTATCAGAATCCTGCTGCCTACATTCAGGGCAGGGCTTTCTGTTTAATCTGCTGTTACACACCCAAAATCACATAATCTTGGGGGTGTCATGATCAGGTCAAGTTGACAACCTAGACTGACTATCACTATGGCCAAATTGAATGACTTGAAAACAGGCATTAGTTTCCTAGACTCAATGCAAAAGTCACCATAGGAAGACCCTCTCTACTGGGTTCTCTATAAATTATGAAATACTGTGATTCTTAATATGTGAGCATTGACATTTATATAAGACAAAAGTCAATCATAAAAATATTTGTCATTAAACTCCATAACATCTAATTTACTAAGAAAAAATCTGAAAGAGAATATATAATTAAATTACAGAAAATAACACCCTAAAATAAGTTGACTTAAAGGGAAACAAATGAAGGTTTAGAGCTCTTTAAAAAGCTACCAAAGGCAGTAAATGATAAATCTGGAATCCAGATGCCAGATTCCAGATGTTTCATGTAGATGACTGCTTAGATTGTGCATGGTGCCTGGAGTCCAGGTTTCTGAGCATTCAGGTTACGTGTAGTTCTACAGCATTCTTCATCACCTAAGTGCTTAGTTTTTTACAAGAGCAGCTATTATTTTTCCCTTAGAAACAAGATTTTAAAAATAAAGACATATGTTCCCATTAGACAAACTATATATCAAAGTAATAGGCTCATCTTACTGTATTGTATAGATTCCTGGAATTATATGCTCTTCCCATTAGATTATAATGGTAGAAATAATAGTTTGCATTTCATAGCAGTTGCTATCTGACAAACAACTCTACTAAATGCTTTGTATGCATTAATGAATATAATACAACAACCTCAAGGAAGTAGTTGCCATCATTCATCTTTTCCAGAAGAGGAAACAGAGAAACAAAGAGATTCATCAACTCTAAGGTCATACCATGAGTAGTTATTGAAACAGAAGTAAACATTCAAATAGTCTGACATCAGAGTTAGGCTTAATCACCATGCTAGTATTATGAGTGCAGAGAAAAATGCACATTATAACCTGGCACATAGCATCCTGCCTGGCCTGAGCTGGGCACTTAGTAAATCTCTATCAAACAAATTAAATAAAGAAGACATATATTATTTAACACATTCTTTTGGATATTTATTATTGATACCATCATTAATGATACTCACAGATTTAAAAATCATATATAATGAAATTATATTAAATGATAAGTTAAATGTATCTCCTGAATCTCATTACTCCCTAAACAATGCATTTAACAACTATTTAATAGTACTTATATTGTATTAGGTATCATAAGTAATCTAGAGATAATTTAAAGTAAATGGGAGGGCCAGGTGCAGTGATGCACACCTGTAATCCCAGTACTAGGGAGACTGAGATAGATGGATCACAGGTTCAAGGTTAGTGCACAGTGGTTTAGTGAGACCCTGTCTCAAAATAAAAATAAAAAGGGCTGGGAGTGTATCTCAGAGGTAGAATACCCCTAGATTCAATCCCCAAACCATAAGATAAATAAATAAATACATAAATAAATAGATAAATAAATAAGCAAACAAGCGTATGGGAGGATGTATGTAGGTTATATGAAAACACTATGCCATTTTATGAGGACTTGAGCATATACAAATTTCAGTGTCCATGAGGAGACCTGCAGCCATTCCCAACAGATACTGAGGAAAAACTCTGTGTGTGTGTGTGTGTGTGTGTGTGTGTGTGTGTGTGTGTGTGTAGGGGGAGGTGTATCAAATTGCTATCAAGATATTGATACAGTATTTGATTTTGAGAACTCTAGCATATGGAAAGTTGCTTCAAATATGTTTCTCATTTTTTATGCTAACTTTCTGTGGAAGATTTTTTGATATTCCTTATATCAAAATATGTCAAGAATTTCACCACTATGTATTTAAAGAAATATTTATTATTTCTCTCCTCATTGTGTCTTTTTCTACCCTAAAATTGCTATTATCAGGATGTTGGAAATTTTGAATCTATGATTATATATATATATATATGTGTGTGTATATAATATTTTTAGTCTTTATTCAGAATTTCTTTGACTTTCACTTTATGTTCTAGGCTTTCAACTTGACTATATTTTTGTCCCTTTTATATAATTATATTTATCAGATAATTTTTAATTTCTAATGACATCTTTTCTTAAAGTATTACTTTTGCTTTGCAGCACATTCTTACTTTGGATTAAAGTAAGAAATAAAAAAATAAAAATATCAATGTTTCAGGTTTCTGCATGGAGACTTCTGTTAGTTCATTTAGGACTAACTTCTGTTAGTCCTATTCCCTACTGTAATTGTTGTTGTCCATTTACACATTAGGCTTTTAATGATAGAATACCTTTATTAATACATGAAGCCAATTCTTCATTTTTCTCTATAGTTCAGTAGGCCTGGGTTCTAATAATGCTGTTTTTTGAATGGAAGGTTAATGGAAGTTTTTACTGTGGAGGATAAATACAGGAAACATGTGAGTAGTCTGGTTACTCTTGCAATGTCAAAGGTAAAGAGCTCTTTAATTAGTTTATTATATTTCTGTCTTAAGTAAAGCTGCCTTTCCTTCCCCTTTTCTCACGCCTTTTCTATTATTATTATTTTTTTTTTTTTTTGCAGTACTGGGGATTGGACCTAGGGGCGTTTTACCTACTTTTAGAAATGGAGTACCTCTATGTGTGCTAGGATTGTTTGTCAGATCTTATCGAAAGGGAAAACACTCAGGTCGATGATATACTTATTTTAGAGTGAGAAGTCTAATGCTTTAGGACAGGTACAGGAAGCTGTTGCTGAGGACAACTAAACATAGGATTGTAGGGTTGTTAGCAGACTCACCTTTCTTCAACACAGTGCTAAGTCAATAGCACTGATGATATTCTGATGACTCATTCCTATGCTGTGTATTTATTGGTTGTAAACTGATCTCCTCTGAGTTTGCTGGGGAAGACCCAATTAATTTTACTGCTGGTGTTGTATTGTTGTTCTGGTCTTAGACTATTTAATTTTGTTTGTTTTCTAGCCCAAAGGAAATCTTCCGGTTTTTTTTTTTTTTTTTTTTGTATTTGGGATTGAATCCAGGGACATTCTAATTCTGAGCTACATCCCCACCCCTGTTTTATTTTTTATTTGGAAACAGGGTCTCACTAAATTGCTGAAGCTGTCCTCAAACCTGCAATCCTCCTGTCTCAGACTCCCAAGTATTGGGATTACAGGTGTGTACCACCATGCCCAGTTTGTACTGAGAATTGAAGCCAGGGGCCTTCTACCTCTGAGCTACACCCCCAGCACTTTTAAATCTTTTTTTTTTTGAAACAGGGTCTCACTAAGTTGCTGAGGCTGGCCTCAAACTTTTGTTCCTCCTGTCTCAGCCTCCTAAATACTGGGAATACAGGCATATTCCACCATGCCTGGCTCTTCCAAATATTTGATCTGATGAACACATCTTTTTTTTCCCCAAGAATCATTGGTATCATTTAAATGCAATTTACAATTATGTAAACAAGACCCTGAAAGGTGATGTAGGAAGAGGGAAGGACAGAAACATTTTTTTCTCAAACTCTTACACCAGAATTTCACTACATATTTCATTAGGTTTAGGTTAAATGTCCGTACAGTTCTCAGTGTGTCAACATTATCTGAAATTGTTCTCCTTATCGTAACTTTTATTTCTTGTTTAGAATAAGACAATTAGATTCAGAGAGCTTGATGTTGACACCTGAGGTATTATACATAGAAGTTGTACAATATACAGCATGACTTGTATTAACGGCCATTCCTATGTTTAATCTGTTACAAGTGCATTTATGAAAAAAGAGTGAATGATGATTTTATAATTTTTGAATATATATATGTATGTAGTTTTTAAGAGTAAATAGACAAAGAAATGTATCAATGTGATAGTTGCTGGAGCCTTGCAATTCACTTACTACAAACTTTAGAGGTCATTTGTACCATCCGAATCTATGATCTACACATTCAATAAGGAAGAACATTTAATTTAGTTCCACAAATTAAAGAAAATAAAATAATGGATGTTAACAGCAAGCAATTTGCATACATATAACAATTATAAACCAAATACATAGAGTGGAATTAATTCTAAAACAGATTTTTATGCCCGAAGGCTCAAAGAAAGAAGAAAAATAATAATAATTAAGATTCTAGGAATACCATCTTTTGGCTCAAGATAAATCCTTAGCCTACTCACAGGAACAAATCCTACCAACACTATTGGTAGTTTAAAATATCATTTCTGGGGGTGGTAGTAAGGCTGTCTAATATTACCAAAAATAATCATGAAAAATAAATAGCTTTCAAAAGTGTGGTGCTCATACAAAGCTGATGGCAGAAAATAGATTTCCAGTTTAAAATAATAGAATTTAACAATAAATTCCTTTCATGTACATGTGTTGTTACATGTTATGTCAAAAACAACTGTAATAATATTGGTTCCTTTATCATAATTAAATATGTTCATTTTCTATGTCAATTTTTTCTAACAGCTCCCATATTTCACATTTTCAGAAGTTAAAGTTATTACAAAATTTTATATTTGAGATTATTTTTACTCCTAGGTTTAATGAGGTTGTCTGAGTGAGGGGGACTGATAACAAGAATGTAGTCTGGGTGGCTTAGACCACAGAAATGTATTTCTAGTATTTCTAGAGACTGGATAGTACAAGATTAAGTTGCTGACTGATTGGAATCTTGATGAGGGCCACTTCCTCCTGATGTCCTTAGCAAGGAAGAGTGAGTGAGAGAGGAGAAAGGGAGTTCTTTCTTGTCTCTTATAAGGGCACTGCCCATCATAACGGCTCTACTGCCATATTCTAATTACCTCCCTAAGGACCCATCTCCAAATATCATCACATGGAGATTAGATCTCAACATATAAATTTGAGGGGATATAAACATTTCATCTATAATAGTAGTACCCATAAGTAAAGATACTCACAGCACCTTTATATATGTTATACATACATATGACAATTACAAATCAAATACATAGCGATTCTTTAAATAGGTCTGTCTTTATTCACTCATAGGCACCAAGAAAGCAATTTTAAAACACTGTCAATGAAAGAGGAGGAAAGTATTAATTTTGCCATCTTTTTCTTTAAACAAAACAAAAATATATACAAAAACAAACAAAAGCAGCCTAATGCATTTAGTCCTAAGAAAAATAATACAATATTTTCTGTAAATATTTTATTGTTATATTCCAAATTTCCCCTTTTTATTTTAAACCTTATAGTTCATGTAATAATGCATATAAAATATAAAAATTAATAAAAGGTAATTTGTACATAAAAATAATAAAAAATGTTATATAATAAAAATATCCAATTCACAATTCTTAAGAAATTTCTAAACAATGCTTTCAGTTCAACTTTTTTCATTATTTAATGCATCCAGAGATCTACAAATGTTGATTTAAAACATTTTTCAATGTACATGTTATCTAAACCTAACTTGACCTTAGATTCTGTTTACTATTGTAAATATAATGTTTGTATTTCTTTGCCTTCTTATTTGTTCCATTTCCTTTCTTTAACTTTCATACCCAATACAGTTATTTCTAATATGTTCTGGACACCAACCATGTGCCAGATTCTGAACAAGAATACAGTGTCCTACTTTCCCTCACAGCGATGGCAGCTTTCAGGAATACTCCAGTGTTTATATTCCAAAACCAAAATGGCTAGTATAACGTGGCCATGAATATTGTGTTCATTTAATTTCAAGGCATGGAATTAATTAGAATACCTATGAAATCAGGGATATATTACCTATTCTATTAGTGGAAGGTTAGACATCATGAAAACCCATGGTAGATAGTGCTCATAGAAGCTAGATATAAATCAGAAAAATAGACTTTCAGGTTTAAACATCTGTGTTACATTAATGACCATTAGTAATCTAAATTATCTGATCTCTAGTCTAGTAATCTGCTTTGAGCACAACTCATATGTGCCCACAAAATTTCCATTATTTGCCTAAGTTCTAATCATCGCATTCTTGTTTATCTGGTCCACGCTCATGAGAGAGAATCCGAATGGAGCAGTAAATTAATAGCATCCCTCAGTGCACAGACAAGTGGTTGTCTTCACTTGCATTCTGTAATCTCTCCTGGTCTATTAAGATATGGCCAGAATGGTGAAATTTCCCAAGCAAGAACCTATTTGCAGGAAATTACTTACACTCATAATGAGATTTGAAGAATTCATTACCTAAGTTTTTCCAGGCACCTGTGCAAGATTTTAGGCTTGATGAGCCACACTCAACTCCATTCTTTCCCAACATCAAATGTACCTATGTAAAGTTATTGAACTCATTCCTCTGTATGGTTCACTTAGAATTCTCTATTTTCTTCTCTATAAATTTCTGTTACTGGTTTGCATAATCCCCCTATTTTAGTCAGCATTCTATCTGCTATAATGCAACAACTGATGATACAATTTAGAGGAAGGAAGATGTATTTGCTCACAATTTCCTTGGGGATTTGGGGGTTCAGTCCATGTGAGGCCAGGGACTATGGATCTCTGGACATGGCCACAGTGGGTAGCAGACAGAGAGAGAAAGAGAGAGAGAGAGACGGAAACAGAGAGAGCAAGGGGAGGAGGAACCATATATGATCCCCAACATCACAGTCCCAGGAACTCAGCTTTTCCAGCCAGACCTTACCAGCCCAGGCCACCACCCAGATAAATCCATTGTAATGGATTTATCCACTGCTGAGATTATAACTTTCATGACTTAACTATATCAACCCAGAATATTAATAAATGAGCTCTTTAGAGGACATTCTATATCCAACTGTAACACCCCCCAAATCTATCATCATCCCCCAGAAAATCCCCATTGTTCTAATCAAGCATTTTGGTCAATATACTTTAAAGGCCTTTTCGTCATTTTTATTTATTCACTTCCATCAAACTTATCTTTGAGCTGTTATAAATGGGGGAATAGAAAAGGAGACAGTCTATACTATTCACCCAATATATTCAACTTTGGAGAGCTGCCCCTTCTATCACACTAAAAATACTATTTTACAAGTCTAATTATATTCTCTTGAAAAAGTATATGCTAAAAATTATATTTAAATAAAAAACAATTGTTTAGTGATTTGTTGTTTGAATTTGAATGAATTTGTAATAGAATCTGTTATGAACTAAAAGACAAACTTGTTACTGAAAGTTATTATTGTTTTCCTTCTTCAAATTGCATTTCTCTAATGTAAGTCCAAATTCTTTGGTTAAAATGCCTTTGTCCTGAAGCTGAATATAAATATTATAAAATAGCAAGAAAGAAAAATTACTAATGTAAACATTATCATAGAGGTTTGTATTAAACCCAATCAAGTTATTCACTGACTAAAATCCATTTCTAAAGGAGACCCATGGAAACATCATGAAAACCATGTTTTACACATTTGCAAAATATTTTTAGAGGAAGACTAAATTTGTTCCTGAGATATTACCAGATATCAGATTTCCCAATTTGACCTCTAATTTGCTGCTATTTTAAAAAGTGTATATGTCTCTGTCAAAATCTGATGGTAAATATGTCACCACAACTATAAGTGTCAGTGCTATCTTAATCTAAGGGGATAATTTATCTTATAATGATCTGAAGTCAATTAAGTCTGAATATCTTATATCTCAGAATAAAAATCAACATATTTTAAAGGGTCTTACTTTGAATCTAGGCTAAAAATGGATGAATGGTATTTAATATACCTTCTAGCATTAAAGTTTAATAATTTTCAAAGTTGCTTTTTAATAATCCCTAGATATAAATAGATAACTTATCATTCAAATGCTGATGTGTTCTCATTTAATGCTTTCTGAATTTCATTTTCCTTTCAAAGTTACATGCCATAGACTTCTTTGAAACTGTGATAAAGTGCTGGACCTTCATACCATCCTTCTACAAATAGGAATAAATGCAAATAAGCATGCTTTCTCAAATTTTTCACATATAATTCAGGGGTGTGGGTTATGTGGCAGACTATTACAAGTGTATGCAGATCCAATGACACCACATTCTCTCTTAGAACTTAATAATTTAAGGATACAGGACTGGGAATGTAGCTCAGTGGTAGGGTGCTTACCTAGCATGAGTAAGGTCTTGGGTTCAATCCCCAGTAGTGCAAAAGAAAAACACATGCACACAAGTCATGGATCAGAGCCTGGGAGCTGCTCCCTCTTTGGCACCATGTGCAGAACTGGGCAGAATCCCAAAGTGTAAAGACCCCTGATGGTGGATAAGTCATTGGGTGTTCCCCAGTCCCAAGGAGAGTGTGATGGGAATGGGCTACCCTTTTTAGTTAGGCTTCGAGTTGACAATGAACAACACTCCAACTGTGGATTTGGAATAAACCTGGGCTTGGATTGACATCCATTGCTAAAATAGCAACAACACACTGATAACAGATTCAATGGCAAAGCACTACACAGTCCTGGAATAGTGGAAGTGACTATAGGCTCTGAGGAAATAAGTAACCTGCTGAGAATTTCTGAAAAGAATGCCACAAACAAAGCCAAATCAGGAAGACTGGAGTAATGTCTAAACCATCAATGTCTAGATGATGTCACACACCAATAAGGAAATGATGAGCTCGCCCAATGGTCAAAATAAGATCCTAGAAACTTACCAGATAGTAATCGGGATGAGCACATTCTGAGTAAGAGGATTTAAAGCAGCTATGTAAAAAAGAAATGGTAACAAATTTTAAAAAATGAAACCTAAATCCTTGAGTGAAAACTATGCTAAGTGAAGTGAAATTATATATTCAACAGAAGGTATCAGTAATAACATGGACCAAAGAGAAGAAATAATTAGGGAACTATAGTGCAGTCTTTGAAAACACATAGAAGAAAAATTTAAAAGGGAATATAGAAAGCATTTCGGAAATTTGGGACAGTATTGAGTGAAGAAGATGATCTAACTGAGGGAGATGGGGGGAGGGAAACACCTCAATGGACAAGATGTATATACACAAACTTATCAAAGTTAATCACTATGCTGAGCACGGGAAGGAGGGAAAGGGGAGGGAATAGAGTGGGAACTGGGGGAGGGCTAAATGAGTATTCTGTGCATGTATGCCTCTACCACCCTGTACCTCATCAAGATGTATGATTACAATGCACCAATAAAATAAAAATAAAAGAGCAAATATTTGGGTTACTGAGGTTCATGGGGGACTTGAGAATACCAAATGGGTAGAAAACTTAGTCAAAGCAGTCACAACAAAAGACTTCCCAAACCTAGAGAAGAACACAGATATCCAGGTACAGAAGGTTAAAGGCCACCAGTCAGATTTAACTCAATCAATTCTACCCAACAAGTATTATAATCAACCTATCAAAGGTGAAAGCTAAATAGAAAATTCTCAAAGTAAGATAAAAGAGACAAATTGCATATAAGGGTGTCCCATTTGCCTGACCAAGTAACTCCTCAGCAGAAACATTACAGGCGGAGAGAGTGGCATGAGATTTACATGGTGCTGAATGAAGAGAGAACTGCCAAGTGAGAATACCATATACTTAAGAGAAACATGCCAAGTGCTCTGTTCATGTATATTCCTATCACACTATACCTCATTATAATGCATAATTACAGTGCACTAATAAAAGTATATTAAAAAAATGAAGGCAAAGATATCCCCACAGTATTTGTAAGTGAATAGATACATGAAAGGATGACCATTTGATGTGCAATTTAAAACATTGTGAAGAAAAGTCACTGGGAAATAGGCAGATGACATTTCCTAGAAGAGCAATTCAAAGTCTGTAATCTCAAAATAACAATAGTTATGACATAAAGAGAGGTGATGAGACCACTGAGGGAGGAGGTCAGAGGAGAATCATAAATTCATGAGCCCACCGGGGGATACAATGAGAAGTATTTTGCTACAAATGACATGGTTAAAATAAAGCAGGGTACTGATGAGTATATAAAGAAAAAGACTTCAGTGATCATAGTAGGCTAAATTATGACCCCCAAATTTATGCCCGGGCCCCACTCTCTGGAACCTGTGAATGTTCCCTTATATGGTAAAAACTTTTCAGATATGATTAAATTAAGGGTATTGAAATTATGAATTGGCTTCTAGATTATTGGTAGGCCCTAGTGGCATTCACAAGTGAACATGTAGGAGTGACACAGGAGGAAAATACACTGCATCTATGAACAATTAATCGTCTTCAATGAGTACTTTAGAAAAGCACGTTTGCTGATGCAGACATGCACGTGTACTCAGTCGAACTCTGCAGAAGTATTAAACAGCAGTCTCAAGACTGTGGAAAACCAAACCAACATATTAAGACATTCCTTTAGACTTAAGAAGATTGATAAGCAAAAGAATATTATCTAAACCAGAGCAAGTAATAAAGAGAAGGGAGGAAGAAAGATGAAAGGAATGAAGGAAGGGAAGGATACCCTTAGATTTAAGACCCATAAAAACTATTGTGTGTAGTCTTTGTGTGTGTGTGTGTGTGTGTGTGTGTGTGTGTGTGTGTGTGTGTGTGTGTTACTGGGATGGAAGCCGGGGCATGCTACCTCTGAGCTGCACCTCCAGCCATATTTTTATTTTGAAACAGGGTCTCATGAAGTGTCTGAGGACCTTACTAAGTTGCTGATCCTCCTGCAAACCTCCTGTCTCAGCCTCTTAAGTACTGGGATTACAAGCAGGCACCACCACGCCCAGCCTATTGTAGGCTTAAAGGTTGTAAAACAGCTTGTCTCCTTTCAGACATCACATATAAAATTCAGAAAAGAAGAAATATGGACAAAGTACCAATTTAACTAATTCAATTTATCTATTAATGCCTAAAATGTGGTGACCTGGCCATGGGTATTGGATTTTTAATAAAAATCCTAAATATATAATACATCTACATTTAAGATAAAGTGACAATATAAGAAAAAAATGGGCAGAGTAGGCTCTTGGCGCAAAAAAATTCACCTTAACTACAAACTATGCATACCTTTTCTTTAGAATTTTGTAAAATTAGAATATGACATGGATCCCAAAGTAATAGCTTTTCCTCAATCATTCAAGCCTATAGAAAATTTTCTGGATCTAGAGCCAGGCAAAGAGTTCTTAAGCTCGAGTCCAAAAATACAATCCAAATAAAGAAAAATTGAAAAATGGATGCGCATCAACAACTTAAAAAATATCCAGAGAAAGGATCATTCCATACTAAAGAATAAAATTATAACCTACAGACCGGGAGAAAATATTTCGAGCCACATAATCTGACTAAAGGCTTAGATGAAGAATATATAAAGAACAATTAAAACTCACCAGTTAAAAACATCCAAGCCGGGTGTGGTGGCTCACACTTGTAATCCCAGTACTCTGGGAGGCGGAGACCGGAGGATCCGGGTTCGCGGCCAGCCGAGGCTGTCAGCTCTCTCTCTCTCTCTCTCTCTCTCTCTCTCTCTCTCTCTCTCTCTTTCTCCTTAGTGAGGCCCTCTCCAACTTCGTGATACCCGGTTTCAAAATAAAGTATAAAAAATAGAGCCGGGAGTGTAGCGCGGAGGTAGAACGTCCCTGCGTTCAATCCCCGGTACCACAAAAAAAAAAAAAATCCAAATAAAGAATGGAAAAAAATATGAAGTTCCACCACCCCAAGGAAGATAGACAGGTGGTAAATAAGTGCCCGAAAAGATGCTCAATGTTGTTAGCTATTAGGGAAATAGAATTTTTTTAAAAAAATGTAGTTATCACTATACTATCAAAATGGTTAAAATAAAAAAAACTAGCACTGCGACATGCTGTGAGGTTGTGTGGAGGCTGAATTACTCAGATATTGCCGGTAGGAATATAAAATGGTATGGTCACTCTAGAAACAGTTTGGAAATTTCATATAAAATTAAACATAACATTATCATACAGTCCAGAAAAAATGCATGCTTGTGAATTGTTCCAAAGAAGCAAACTATATATTTACACAAAAACCTGCACATGATGTTCATAGCAGCTTTATTCATAATGGTCGAAATCTGGAAATAAAACTGAAGGCTGAAATAAATCATTCACCCTTCAGTAGGTGAATGATTAAACAATACATATGATGGAATACTAGTCAACAATGAAAACGAGTGTACTATTGATAAACACGACAAATTGGATAGGTATATGGAGAAAAATATGGAGCTAAAAAGCCAGTCCCAAATGTTCAAATATTGTGTAATTCCATTTACATAACAATCTTGAAATGACACGGGGATAGACATAGTGAACATTAGTGTTTGCCAGGGATGATGGACAGGGGAATCTGGAGATGAGTATGGCTTTAAGAGGACAATGAGAAATATGTATGGGGAGATGGGTTTTGACTGTAACAGTGTTCATTCTGGCTGTTACATTGCATTATGGGTTTCAAGAAGTTATAACTCAAAGAACCTTTAGAATCAGTGTTTCCTTTCAAACAAAAATAAACCACCTGTTTTTTAAAGAGAAATTTTGCACATTATTTAAACTTCATTTAAATTGGCACCATTTGAGATTGTAATTTCTATTTAATGCACATTGCATTTTATCAATAAATTTCAACTTGTCCATCTCTTCTGACAGGCTGTTTTCAGGAAAATTTTTTCTGCACCCTGAATATCTAGAACTGTGGCTGTCATTTGGTAGACTCACATGAAATTATATGGAATGATTGAATAAATTATATGTTGTCAATCTAATATTATAAGCATCAGTAGATTATTACACTGATGAATTCATTATGGTACAACAAAAGATAATTATCTAGTTGAATAGCATGACCCCTTCCTCCCCATTCTGACCCATATTTTGTTGCTTTAATTATTCATTTGTTGCTTTATTGTAACTCTTCCCCTCTATACAGGTGGTTCCTATTTAAAAGATTCTCATCATCTAATGTTAATATGGAGGGCAAATTTACATGGATTACTCAGGAAATAGAACTACAGACTCTACAATGACCATGCTTTGTTTAAAATAGTACACCTTCCAACATAATGCTGATCTTACTAATACACAAGAGCTAAACTTTTTAGTTTTTTAAAAAACTGTTCATGAATGAAGATGAATGCGGATTGTCCATGGATGTAACTGCTTTTCTGAATAGGTCAAATTATAGTTATTATATTTTGTTAAAATTCTAAAATAGTAGTCCTATTTCTGTTAAGGGAACATGAGTGACTCCATGTGTAAGATATATAATTACCTTTATGAACATTCTTCTTAGCAAAATGTCAGAAAAAGAAGTTCACAACACATGGGCATGGGTAAAAACTTCCTCAATAAGACCCCAATGGCACAATAAATTAAAATGAGGATCAATACGTGGTATTGCATTAAACTGAAGAGCTTCTGTGTAGCAAGGAAACTATCAAAAACCTCAACAGAGAGCTGACAGAATGGGAGAAATTTTTGCCATCGACTGTCTTTAAGGTCAAAATATGTCTTGCTTAGAATACATGCTTCAAGGTTATCTGATTTAATGCACTTTGAAATTGTCATTGTTGTCATTCTATTTACAACCAGGTAAGTTATAAATAGCATTTATGCAAATAATTCCTGTTTATGGTCACAGAAATAAATTCTATCCAAGGAAGAAAGTATGGATTCCTCTACTCTTATGGAAAAATCCAGTTTTGCATCTATTTTCAAATTCTATCCTATGTAACTTTCTGGATTTTTAAAAATCATACTGTATAATTTTTGTAACATATTACTGATTATTTCATTAATCAAATAAAAATTTTAAATCTTTATATTTATACATAGGTGATATTTACCTATTTGTTAGAAATTATCTCTTAAAATATATAATTTACTTTTAACACATAGATAAAGTGTTCTAATTACAACATGCATCAGACCTTTTTTCTGATTTGATATTAAACTGTCATATTTTGAAATGTATTTGTGCCAAACGTCTACCAGGGTATTTACAAACGAAACAACCAGAAAATACTGGGCATTGGAAACATGTAGATCAGAGTTCTCATATATTTTTTCTTGAATATAAAATGGCAAATCACTTTAGAAATGTACAATTTCTTATCAAAATAAACATGCATCTACCTGGTAACTTGCAATGTTATTTCTAAGAGTTTATCCAATAGATACAAAGACATTTATAAAGCCACACAAGACAGTTCGTAGCTACTTTATTCATAATGGCAAAAAGCAGAAATATCCCAGATACCCACTGATTTGAGATTGGATCAATGGTGGCATATTCATACACTGGAATTCTACTCATAAATCTAAGGGAGCAATCTATTTATACAACAAGGACAAATCTAAAAGCATTATACTGGATGAAAGCCAGACATAAAGACAACAAAGTGTGTGATTACCGTTATACAATGTTTTAGATCAGAGCTTGTCTGTAATATGTCATTTGGCCTAGCCTGATATGTTTCAATACGATTTCTGGATTGAGACTATTGTTTCAGAATACAAAAAATATGTTGTATTTCCTAAGATCTGACTCATTTGATTCATCCACGATACAATTATTTTTGCTTATGTTTGATACTTGTAAACAATAATTTGTTTTGGAAAGCAAACTTTAGATTCGCTAGTACCTGTCTAGATTTCTCTACATATAAATAGAATTTCTGAGAGGAACTTCATATTGTGATTTTGAAGTAGAAAGAAAATAGAGGCAGACATAATTTTCTTTTGCATCCTAACTATTCCTGGATTTTAAATTTGAAGTATTTAATGGACAAATATGAATATATCTTAGCTTACTCCTGAAGTGGTCCTGATTTCTAGAAGTACAAAATCATCAATCTAGGTTTTTCTGGCCTTGAAGATAGTGGCAGCACAAATACACATTTAACACTTCTCCCTCACTTATGATACTCTGAAATAAATCCCTACTTAAAAAAAACTTTCTACACACAAAGTGGGACATGCCTCAAACTATTGTAAAATAAAGTTAAGAAATATTGACCAGATTAAAAATATAATTTGGAGAAACAGCTGAAAGAATTAATCAATAGCCTGCATACATCATGCAGCAACTGAACACAGTATAGCATTATGAGTAAATGTGGAGAGAAGTCTGAAGGAAGCTTGTAAAATATCTGTCAGCATCACAGGGAGCAGATTGAAATCGGCCTGATACTTTGGACCCTTCCTTCATCAGGACAAGACAAGGGACATTGGAGGAAATATTTAAAGAAAATCTCTAGCTAAATTGTTCCCTCTTCTGCCTATTCTATGCCTAAGTCACAACTATCTAAACTGGGAGAGATGAAATCTGAACATCAAAGGTGTAGCCTTTGATTTCATTATTGGGTAGATTTCATTATTGGGTGAACATCATAGAATGTACTTGCCCAAACAAAGATGGTTTCAGGGTTACTACGAGATATGATTTAATGGGACCACCTTTGGTGTTGTCATTGACCTTAAAGCCATGCAGCCCATAAAGGTACCTAGGAAGGTACAAAATAAATAAATCAATATGCTTCAGGGGGTCCATCCTTGTAAAATGTACCCAGCTCCCATGAAAGGGGAAGATATTAGAAGAGCTACTTCTCAAAGATGACCACAGGCATCAATACTTAAGAAATTGAGACAGAAATCATAGAGAAGAACTTTCACACTAAGGCTTCCTAGAATGTCATAACCTTCCTTAACCCATCTTTAAATTAATGTAGCTTTCTAGCTCAAGTGCTAGAGTGAAACTATAAATGATACTCCAAGTTTCCAGATAGAATAATCAAAGAAGATCTAAATCACACTGTAATTAAATGACATTATTTAAACTTTAAAATTATTCATTAATTCAATTAACTACCAAAACCCCTTAATATCTGGGTAGATTTAAAATGAAAACCATCTACTAACAATCAGCAACCAGAAAGGCCAACCTCAGAATTCTCAGCTACAGAACAAGAAGACAGTAGAAGAACCAACATCACTGAATTAGAGGGAGAGAAACATGGTGCTTCAGTTATATAGCTGATGAATTTAACCATTTGACAAAGCAATAGAAATATATTTTCAAAGGCTGTTGCTATGTTGTTTTTGATTCATACCATTACCACAGACTGAACCATTTGTTACCTATGTGACTCTCTGCAAAATTTTTATTTGGAGTTACAATCCACCCAAACATAACATGACTCATATGAAAAATAAGATCTGATCAGTATGAATGAATAGTCCACTAAAACAACCCAGAAGCAATGTTACCTCACTAGCAATGAGTTCACCAAGTTACCACGTCTTGTTTTCTAGATACCATTTCCCATTAAAAGGAGTCACGATTCCTTAGGCATATATCTGATAATAGTTCTAAGACAGAGAAAATTACAAGTAAAGCATTGGTAGATGTATTAGTTCCAGATAGCAAGGAAATACCAAAAATGAATAAAAATAACCAAATGTCCAAAAGATATAAACACCAGCTTGAAAAAGCTCTTTCTTGCTAAATTTATGACAATGAGAATAACCCCTACCAAAAAACCTCCAAATGAGTCAAAACATTAAGTAATAAATAAGAATCACAATAATATCTACCAAATCAAAAAAGAAATAGGAAATCCCTTCTTTCTAGAAAAATGGCAGTAACTAATTAGAAAACACACACACACACACACACACACACACACACACACACACATACACACATATATATATAATTTTGCAACACTCAAATTTAATAAATAACTCAATAGGGATTCATCAGTGGGTACAAAAACCATTAGATATAGGCATTACATAACTGGCCTGGGAAGCCAAGGCAATCAGCTCAGAGCCATTGTTGATTGAGCCAGAGAGCCTTCTGCAGCAGTGGCTACTCTGGGTGGAACACCGGTAGTGGTGCCCCTACCCCTACCCCAAGCCCTTCTCCGGGATGAGGACCACAACTCAATTTCCATGATGCATGCAGGTCCCTTCCTCCTGGGCAATGGTAGCAGATGTGGCCTGGAGAGAAGAGGCCCGTTAGAGAGACCAGAGCAGAGAATGCAGCAGTAGAAGATTTCTCCCACTGAGCCCGGTGTGGTGGCGCACGGTTATAATCCCAGTACTTGGGAGGCCGAGACAGGAGGATCACATGTTCAAAGCCAACCTTAGCAACTTAGTGAGGCCCTCCACAACTTAGTGAGGCCCTGTTTCAAAATAAAAAAAAAAATAAAGGGCTGGGGGGTGTAGCTCAGAGGTTGAAGGCCCCTGGGTTCTATGCCCAGTACTGGAAAAAAAAAGATAGCCCCCACTGTATTGTCCTCAGTGTTTCCATCCTCATCTACCACAGCAATACTGAGCTAAGTCTCCAGCTTGCAAATTTTCTTCAAAAATCAGAGCAGAGGTCTCAATAGCTATGATCTTTTAGCAAGCCACTTAGTACTATGAACTTCTGCTCCATTACAAAGTCTGTCCTAGTGGCCAGTCAATAACGCTCATGAAGGGGCCCTTGGTGCTGCAAACTTCCCAGATGGGCATTGCCCCAGAAGTGATAAAGAGTTTACCAGAAAGAATCAAACACTTACAATACCTGGTAAGCATCTAAAAGGATGAGTGGAAGATAGAATGAAAAAGTTAAAGGATGATGTTCTCCAATTCCATCCATTTACCATCAAATGGAGTAATTTTGTTCTTCTTTGTGACTGAGTAAAACTTCATTGTTTGTATGTACCACATATTCTTTATTCATTCATCTGTTGATGGACACCTTAGCTGGTTCCGCAACTTGGCTATTATGAATTGTTCTGCTATAAACATAGGTATGTTTATATCACTATAGTATGTTGAGTTTAGTTATTTTGAATAAACAACCAAGGAGTGGTATAGTTGGATCATGTGGTGTTCCCTTCCTAGTTTTTTGAGAAATCTCAATATTGATTTCCATAGTGGTTATACTAATTTGCAATTTCACCCCAAAATGCATAAATGTTCCTTTTTCCCACAAGCATTTACTATTTGTATCCTCAATGATTGAACTCTAACTGGAGTGAGATGAAATAAGCCAGACTCAGCAAGTCAAGGGTCATGTGTGGAAATTAGGGAGAATAGAGGAATAAGAAAGAGGCCTCATGAAAATGGAAGAGAAACAAGTAAAGTAGAAGAAGTGGATGTGGGGAGGGTGGAAGGGAAGGAACTGGGAGGGTCCTTAGAAATGAAATTGACCAAATTATATTATATGCATGTATGGATTTATCACAACAAATCCCTCATTTAAATATAATCATAATGCACCAATGAATAATACAAATAAAAAAAGTTAAAGAAAAGGTCTATACCTACTAAAGGTATGTATCTACAAAGAGCAGGTTATATAACTTCAACTTTTCTGGAAGAAAAGGAACCTACTAAAGTTCACGTATTTTTTTTGGAAAGCAAGAGGTACACCTTTTTATACTCAATCCACCAGGTGTCCTCTGGGCAGACTAGTGGAGCAAGAAAATACACATTTGGTAATAGTCACTGTCCTCAGGAAGAAATGACCTCTGTCCATGTTGTTTAAGAATCAGCTTACTCCAGTTAACCATACATCCTAATTACAACCTTCTTCAAGAGGATCCTGGACACTCTGGATCCTGAAATATGTCTGAAGCCCAATCACAAGGTGGCCTGGAAGGTACGAGTCTTGTAGTGAAAAAAATAGTGTGAATCCTTTGAACTCATACTCTTTGGCAGTGGGAAGAGATGGTAGCAGGAAAACTAAAAGCCAATTGGAGAAATGAAAGAGCTGGTTTGGAGAAGGAACTGAAATCTGGATCAAGAGAAAGAGACTGAAATGTTAGAGTTCAAGTATCAAAGGGTTTGAGTGAGAAGATTAGACTAAAGAGAAGAGTCTGGAGTGGGAACTCGACTAAAACAGCACAACTAAATAAATATCTCAGACAGACTCGTGAAACCTTGGAGAGGGACTTAGTGGACAGAGGCACAGGCATTCAGAGCATACACATCTTCAAAGTATTAGTCACAATGCAGAGCCTACCAGTGTCATGCAATGATCATCTGAATCACAATGCCTACGTTTCAAGATTTTTCCAGAAAAGCAAGACTTTCAACACCTCCAATAGTGAAATGAAGATCAGGTTGTCTCTAGAAACACCTTCAATAGTGCAATGAAGATCAGGTTGTCTCTAGAAAAACAGTTCATGAAAGAAGGGGACAACAGTGACTGAAGAGACGGTTAATAAAGGTGATAGCTCTGATTTGCTTGAAAAGACTGTTCCACCATGGAGTTAGATTGCCTTTCCAGAGCTTCTGTCTCCATCACTGGAGCCAAGACATCTTCACCACTGAAGTGACCACTCCTTCCAAGTATGATGCCAGACCAGATCACCCAGATTTTTTGAGGTCTTTGGTGTATTTTCACATCCAGAATGAGTTCAAGCTGCAAGAGTGCAACTAGTCCAGATTCATTGATAAGTCTGGGTCAAATAGACAGAAACTCCCTAGAGGGCCTTCTGACCTGAAATCTCCATCCGTGATCTACATGAATGCAGCCTCACTCAGGTATGGCCCCTGCAGAGGGTCCTCGTTCAAGATGTTGAACTAGAGGAGCTGCAAGATGCCCTTTTGTCTATATTTCAAGTGCAATTGAAATGAGTGGAAAGGTCCATGGTTTACACTGTCCCTTCTTAATGGTGGTTTTATGCTGAAAAGCTGAGGAAGTGCCTGTGTGAGGGAAACGGAGAATCCTGGGAGTCTCTGGGAAAACTGAGAACATATACATTCATGCAAACTCAGTAAGGCTGCCATGTTAACTCCTGTGGTTGTGCCTGCATTCTAGTGGCCTTTTCATAGGGCAGAGAGCACACAGAATAACAATGTATTTGTTTGTACCAGCTGTTTAAATTTTACTTAGCAATGATCCTGTTTGAGTGTTTAGACTTTATTTTTTTGTTTTCATTTTTTGTTTTTCCCAAATGCAGATCCAAAGCCTTAAATGAATTTTGTTCTTAAGCCTAATACTCAATACATTATATATAACTACATAATGTAGCTGGTTTATTATTATGATTATTGCTATTTTTGTTTATATATAGTGTTTTAGTAAAAGTTGAAACTGTAATAAAAATAAAAGTTAGTATTCACATTAAAACACCTTCACAGATAGAAGATTATTAGGAAACAAGATATCTGCATAATGCTAAAATATGATCAAACAGATAATGGGCTCCTTACAAAGGAGAAAGAACGCACCTTAACAGTGGAGAGATCTGGCCGTGACCACCTTAATCAATTGCTATGCTGGAGTATCAGGTCAAGAGTCTTCTTGCATGATACAATATGAAGTACACACTACTTATTTTGTATTATGGCCACAAATGTTTAACATGAATCCTATCAAATCTTATTTCCAGTTTATAGAAGTTCTTAAAATAGATATCCTTGTAAAACAGTAGATATCAGGAGAAACAGAGGTGGAGAAGTAAATTGAGGACCTCTGCAACTGTAAGCATGGTTCTTAGATTAAAGCACCACCAGCAAACTTCTTGAGCTGCACTATTTCAT
Source organism: Glis glis (assembly GCA_004027185.1). Taxonomy (NCBI): domain Eukaryota; kingdom Metazoa; phylum Chordata; class Mammalia; order Rodentia; family Gliridae; genus Glis; species Glis glis. Next base: position 21,515 of record PVJS01009989.1, on the reverse strand, counting down.
GAACTAAACTGGATTAACTGAATCGAAATTTCCTTTTTAAGTGATTCTTAGATAATTAATGTACACTAAAATTTTAGGACTATCAGTCTACAAAATACCTGACCAGCACTCTTCAAATTCAGTCTAAAGAAAAACGTAGAAGATCTCTAAAATGAAAGAGATTAGAGAGACATAAAATATCTAATTTAGTGTTAGAGACAATTCAATTCTAGCCTTAAAAAAAGTTAGAAAGTTACAAAATACATTCTTGGAACATCTTAGGCAACTTGACTACAAACTAAAATTGAAGCCAGGGGTGGTAGCACACACCTATAATCCCAGTACTTGGGAGGCTGAGTCAGTAGGATCACAGGTTTGAGTCCAGCTTCAGCAACTTAGTAAGTCGAGTCCCTGTTTCAAAATAAAAAATAAAAAGGGCTGGGGATATATCTCAGAGGTAGAATGCCCCTGGGTTCAATCCCCAGTACCACACACACAGCCCGAGGATTAACATGATATTACAGAATATTTTATTTGAGGTATGCTATTGGTACTGTGGTCACTAGGAGATACATGCTGAGTTATTTATGGGTAAATTGTCAGAATACATGAAACTAATTCTCAAATGGTACAGTAAAACAAATTTTGTTGAAAAATATCAAGCAAAAATGGAAAAACGTAATAGTTATAGAATTAACAAGGAAATTGTTTTTTACAAAGTTTTTTCAACTTCCTAGACTTCTGAAATGTTTGTTCAAGAAAAGTGAGTGAAAAATTCACAGGTGGAGAGGAATGGCTGCAATCATTGAGTATATTTAAAAATAAAGGATGGTTGAAATAACTGCTATAGAATTGTTACAATATTTAAAAGAGAAACACTATATTATAATACATTATTTCCTATAAACATTCCTGGACACACATATAAGGGAACTTTTTAAAACATTGATAAGATAGCCATATGGTGAACCAGTTAGCCCTGGATGAAGAATATAATTTGTAAATTAACCAATTATTTAGAACAGGTGATTCTCATTCCAGGATCAGAAAGCATACATTGGTGGAGAAGGAAGAACTTCAAAACCAAGAATCCTACGTACACTTCCCTCAGACCAGAGGATTTGTTCCTAATTTCTATTACCCAAATGCAAAGTCAAATTCATTGGAAGCCATTGCTACAGAAAAATATAATACACCCTTTGAGTGTGCTGGGGAGAAAAGAGGTTGAGAAACACTTAAATAGAATTCAGACATATAAACCACTATCCATGGGGAATAAGAAATGGCATCTGACTTGGTATTCTCTGAGACAAAGCAAATCATATGATAAAGAGGAATATTTTCTTTGATTAATATTTATATAAACATGAAGAAAGTTACCTTATAGCACTTCATGTCAACTCCTAATTTTCAAAATGAAAGGAAACATTAAAAAGCTTAGATTTAAATGCAGTGATATAATTCGCATATTCTTACTGTACCAAGTTATTATTTTGTTGCTAAAAATGTGTCTATTACTATTCCATTTAGAAAATAATTTAAATGCAATTTTCAATTGTTTTATGAATGTATACTAAAAACAATCACAAAATCACACCATGAAGGAAGTGTTAATATAGTGGCATAGCACCATAATTTTACCCATTGATTGCAGACTAAGGCTACATTTTTTGTTTCCTTTATCATAGTCTGACACTAAAGAGCTATGATGTTGATTTGGTTAAGATCAGAAAGGCACAACAAGAGGCTTTTCACTTTTACTGATCTACACACAACAGGAACCATATGCTCCAACCGTGACACACTGTGATCAGCTATTGTAGTGCCACTCTTCACACCACGTTGGAGCCCTTTCAGGTAGTCTTCCCATTATAAATTACAAATTTAGAGATCTCTAAGTCAATCAAATCTTTACTATCACTTGCTGAATGTGAAAATTTTTGAAAACAATTATCCCTAAACTATAGGACTGTGATTTCTATATCTACTACTATACATATGCATATCAACTGACAAGGTAACCTGGAACAAACTATTTAAAATGGGTTTCAACTGCCAAACTTATACATACTAAAAATGAGCAAAATGATTTCTTTCTTAGTTTCAATAATCTTTGCAAATTTGTTTGCTAAAAGTTTTAAATGTAAACATGTCAAGATTAACATAAATTCAGCTTTCTGCTTCTAGTACAAGATTTTTAGGACAAAAATTCTGTATTAGAGAAAGCAAAGAATTTTGTTTACTCTTACTCTGGCGTCTAAATGGAATGTGTTGGAAAAACAATAAGTAAATGTACTCTTATGCTAGCAAACGATATGTATTCTTATGCTATATCTCCATGAAAATGGTACCTTTATTCTGTAGAAAATACAAAAGAAGAGACTGACAGATTAACAGTTTTAGATAAAGTCCTTTGCTCTCTCCTATCCTATTTTTGTTTGGTTTAATCTGGATTTATTCCACACTGATATTTACATTAAATCAAGTTGCTATGGAAATAATGGAGAGAGCAGGTATTTACAAGACATGACATTACCACTTATTAATTTACCAGGACACAAATTGAGTTTGAATGTAAGATGTCTAAGGAAATTGATCACTGGATTTTGTGGTTACATTTCTGTACATGGCCCTTTTTACTTGATGACAATAATAAATCAATGTCTTACTAAGGCCAGTTTAAGGATCATTTCTGTTATTCATCATCCTTGGTTAAGGGAGCATCTGCCAATGTATTTATTTATATGTGACTGTTTCTCACATAGTACTAAAATCACAAGCTACAACAAAATGATATAGTGCTTATCTTCATGAAATTTGTAATCCAGTAAGGAAGACAAAATAAATGTATGGAAAAAATTACAATTAGGGGTAAAAGAGTTCAATCTGATAAAACAGGCCATAAAGTATGGGAGTTGGGCATTGACCTGTTTGTAAGTAGGAGAAACTTAAAATATTCATACTTGATAGTCTACTCTGAATATGAAATTGAGAAAGTCAAAGTATAAATGGTGTTGAGCATTATATTTGGACTTCTGAGTGTCTGAAACACATAATCATTAAAACAACATAATTCCACATAGCATTTATTAACTATGAGTACTTTTAATGCTATAGAATCACACATGCTTCAGATATTGAAACTCTAAAAACCAATCATCTCATATTCCATTTGAGAAAACTGAAGCCCAAAAAGTATGACTTGCTCTAACTACTAAGTTAGTTAGCAGCAAAAACAAGAATTCGACTCAAGTTCCTGGCTTTAAGACTAGTCTTTTCACAAGTCTTCCTGTCCCTCTCTAGAATATGAGATCTGCCATAAAACAGAATTTAGAAAGTGCACAGAATACTACATAGGTTTTGGAAAAACAAAAATGCAAGCCTTATTTCCATCATATAAATTCCCATAGAATGAAAAAATATGATTTATTTGCTTCTAAAGCTTGTCTGAAATTTAAGATGTTGTTAAATAAAGGGTGAAGGTGTTGTGCACAAAGCTATGTACTAATGACCAGAGTCTAATTATAGTAGATTATGTATATCACTTCACAATCCTTAAAGCAAGATGCAATTAGATGTTTTATAGTTGGTCTGCATTTACCAGAACAGAAGGCCTATAGGAGCTAGAAGTTTATTTTACTCCTGGCCTTATCCTTAGTGCCTAGAAAAGTGCATGATGAAAAGTAAAATATTTGTGAAATCAATAAGATGTATATTTTGCTAACTTTCTCAAGATTGAAATAGCCCAAATATTAAGTGAATGTGATAAATTCTTTGCTAAGCACTAAACTCTTGAATCATCTCTATTAGAAGTAGTATCATGCTGTTGTGCACTAATTCCCATGGCAGCCTATGCTTTATTTATTTGCTTATTTATTTATTCATTTATTTATTTATTTATTTATTTATTTATTTATTTATTTATTTTGTGTTTGATACTGGGGACTGAACTACCTCCGAGTTATGCTCCCACCCCTATTTTATTTTTTATTTTGAGACAGGGTCTCACTAAGTTGCTGAGAGTGTCGCTATATTGCTGAGGCTGTCATTGAATCTGTGATCCCCCTTTCTCAGACTCCTAGGTACTGGCATTACAGCCATGCACCACCATGCCCAGCTCTATAAATTTGTATAGTGATGTTAGGCTACTTGCTGAGATCTCTAACTAGTATAGCAAAGGACCTGGACTGAATTCTGATCGTCTACTTGGGAACCCCATGCTCTTCTTGCCAGGTATTTCATGTAATAAAGGCATCAGCATACTTTCGTTTTTCTATTTTTGGACATAGTTGAAATGATCAGTTCTGGGTGTCCATGGTGGTCATAGAATTATTAATATTATTGAGGGTGTAATAGGAAAGTCTATTGCACTTTAGAGACTTTTGTCTGTCTCAGAGAAACGACAAATTCTAGCCTTCTTGCTAAAAGGGATGATGGAAAAATCCACAAACGGTCATCCAAATGCAAAATGTTATGATTAATTATTGCTTTGAACATTTGAAAATCTAATGTGGAGACATTTATATGAACATAATCTGTTTCAAAATATATATCAGCCCAAAAGCTCTTTCCTGGGGCTTTTTGAATTACAAATTTTCTAAAGCTGAAGTACAAGAAAGGGTGACTATGAATCAGACAGTCTACAAAATGCCCTTACCAAAATGTCATATTTTAGAAGCCTCTCCATATTCAAACTATTGCACTCTGGCCCTTTAATTACAAGACAGATCAAGAAGAAAAAAATAAAATGACAAATTGGTGTTAAAATTCATTGCTTAATTCACTCATGATGAGGTTGGTGTCTATGCCCTAAAACATCTGCTAAGCTTTCTAATGTCACTGCTTTTACTAAGTAGATAACACTATTTACTGTCAGAATATAACAGGTGTAGCAAGTGAAATAACAATTTTATTAAACAGCTTCCACAAGAATGCAACCAAAGCGTTTGGACACTCTGTGTGCATCTTACACAAGATCCATGTCAGTTGTCTGAGGTCGACTCTAGGTGAGCAGCGACGGTGCCTACAAAGAATCGACACCTGCTTTTGTTTTGCTCCTCAATCTCAAATTTCTAAAGTTTTTTTTTTCACATAACTTTGTGAGTAAAGGTATAGGAAGAGGGAATCAATGATTTTAGAAGATAAGAATCATTGTGTTTTACATAATCTCTCCCTATTTTAAAACAATTCTACATAATGAGAAAAATACCTGAATGATTAATAAAATAATTTGGCACTGTATTACTGGGAAAGTCTCCTTTAGCTTAATTTAGAATAAGCATAAAAAGCCCTTCAATATAGTACCTTTCTTTGGATTCCTATGGGACCAAGTCTATGCTTTATCACTTTTCATATTCTTATTGAAATGTCTTCTCCCTGAATTTTCAACCTCCAGATTTTTTTTTTTTTTTGCTCTCAAATCCAACCAATGCAGATGGCCAGATTAATATCTCTAAAACACAGCTTTGGTCCTGTCACTCTTTTATTAGAAATGCTTTAATAACTATTATAGCCTAAGATAAAATTAGAATTTTGCAGCTCATCATCCATACCTGTTTAGCCTCAAACTACCATATGTGCTAACTGCACTTCCCCCATCCAACAACTATTTCCCTGACAGACTGGACCCCTCAACATTTCAAGACTTATCTTCACATTTATTCCTCCCACAGTGACTTGTTTTATGATCTGGCTCAAATATTACCTCGTACATAGTTAGACATAGTTAGAAGTAACCTCTGACTTTTCTGAAAACTCAGTTTGTTTTATGAGAAAACAGATTTTCTTATCTATCTGTTTTATCTACTTAGTTTTGGCCATTCTATTCTTTCATATTTCTTTACACCATTGCCTGCATACAAACACACACACACACACACACACACCAACTATATTACAGTATCCTTGAGATCAGGCAACTGTCAACAAATTCTTCTCCTCCCTCTCCATTCTTGCTCTACTTTAAATGTATTATTGTATTTATTCAATGGAATTAACTTATCTGGTCAGTATTTTTATCATCCTAATTTTATAATCAAGTAACTAAAACACAGAAAGGTCAAGCAATGTGCAACTGTTTGTCATAACATTGTCTAGATTCAAACTCAGGTAATCTGGCTGTAGAGCTTCTATTACTAATTACTACACTGGTTTTTGATGTTCAAGGAAACAATCCATAACTAACTAGAGAGGTTTTATATTGTCTGTCACTGCAGTTGTTCCTATACTGTGTCACAATTTAAAAGATTCTATGTTGTGAATCATGTTGCAATATATTCAAATATTAATTTCATTTTGAGCTCCACAGATATTTGTTGAGTATCTACCATCAAGACATGGTATCAGGCCCTGCAAATACAAATAGAACTCAAGTCAGGTATGGTTGCACATGCCTGTAAACTCAATACTTGAGAGGCTGAGACAAGAGGAGCACAGTCTCAGCAATTTAGTGAGACTCTCAACAACCTAGCGAGATACTGTTTCAAAATAAAAATAAAATAGGGCTGGGGTGTAGCTTGGAGGTAGAATGTCCCTGGGTTCAATCCCCAGTACCACAAAAATAAATAAATGAATAACTGAATAAATAGTACTTAAGCTGTGATCTTGGGACATTTTTTTGTCTCTTAGCAGAAATAAGCACACAAGCACAATATCAATATCATAAAAGCACTAAATTAACATTAGGCTGAGAACTATGGAAAATAGAAAGGCTTTATGCTAAACTGTTAAGTGAAGGCTGAGAAGGGCTTAATTAAGTAAAGAAAGTTCAGAAATGCAATATGAAAAATAAATGCATGGAAGAAAACAGCATGGTATATAAAACTATAAATAATAAAGTACAAATTGGGATGAGTTCAAAGAAAATGAAAAGTGGAATTCAGGCCATGTTAAATTATTTGAGCAGACTCATTCTGTAGGTAGTAAGAAAGTAAGGACTTCTCTAAAATTTTGATATATTTGAATTTGAATTTTTAAATATTTGAATTTTTAAATGAATTGATTGCTAAATATAAAACATGTTAAAGTTGGACAAGTCAGGCTGACCACTTTTGAGAGTATGGCAATAAACAAGGCAAGAGGAAACACATAATTAATTGATGTGACTATAAAATAGATAAATATTTGAAAAAAATATTGAGGAAGTAAAATTGCCAGGACCTAGAAATTCACTGGAAAAGGTAAGAGTTGGGATAACTTTCAGATTTGTAACTTATATAGTATGAAAATGTCATTAACTAACTGTATGGAAACAAAGGAAAACCACAGGGTTGAGGAGGGCGGGTTGTGGCACAGAAAGAAATGATGACCTTGGTATGAGATAAGACAGATTTGAACAGGTCATAGGATACCTGGGTAATTGGAAGTTAGATGAATAAATCTAGTTCCAGAATAAACCAGATTTAGAAAATTAGAGTTGTGTCCGGTAGCATAAAAATAGTTTAAAGATGGAGCAGTGATGAGATCATTCAAAGTGAATACAAATAAAATGAGTTAAAGATTTATGGAAGACATCAGAGTTGTTTGCAATAAAATGAGAAACTCAAGTAATAAAGAATATGTAGCAATGAGAAGTTAACGTCAGGGAAGACAAAGAAGTCAAAAACTAATTAATTAATTTAAAAGAAATTAATAAATAAATATAACACACAATAAGCCATTTATTATACAATATAACTTAGATTTATACCAATATAAAAATGCTTATTAGATTTGTCTAGAAAGAGAGCATGAGTGTCTTTTTGAAGAACAATTCCTTGTGAAATAATGTGATTAAGGTATACTGCAATGAGAAGTGATTGATATGAGGAAGTGGAGACCAGGGGTTTGTACTACTTTTCTAAGGAGCTCAATTGAGAGGGGAAGGATGTATTGTATCTAGAAGGAGATGGAAAGGTTATTGCTTGTCAATTTGCTTACTGTGGTATAGGAAACTTAAACATATTTACATTCTCAGGGAATGGCAAAAGGAAGATATAAAGATGTAAATCCATCGGAGGAAAAGAGAATCAATATATTACTAATGAACCTATATTTATTATTAAAAGCATCTGTATATATATGTGTGTGACACACACACACACACACACACACACACACACACACACACATACACACATGTATAATATGTGTTAATGTTCTTTTGTTACTGGAGATTGAACCCAGAGGAATTCTACCTCCAATCTATACCCTGAGCCTGTTTAATTTTTCATTTTGAAATAGGGTCTCACAAAGTTGTCGAAGGTCTTGCTAAATTGCTTAGGCTGGCCTTTAACCTGAGATGTTCCTGTCTCAGACTCACAAGTACTGGGCATTACAGTCATGCACCACCATGCCTGATTTATGTGATTATTTTATATGCATATTTATTTTATTTTATTAGTGCATTGTAATCATACATCTTGATAAAGTTCAGGGTGATAGAGGCATACATGCACACAGCACTCATTTTAGCCCTCCCCCAGTTCCCGCCCTATTCCCTCCCCCTTCCTTCCTTCCTTCCAGTGCTCTGCATAGTGATTGGCTTTGATAAGTTTGTGTATGACATCATGTTCATTGAGATGTTTCCCTCTTCCACCCTCCCATCTCCCTCAGTTAGGTCACCTTCTTCACTCATCTAAGGTTTCTCCTTCTTTGTCTGGAGTCCCTCCTATGTCCCAATTTCTCCCTAGCTTCTGCATATTAGGGAGAACATCCAACTTTTTACTTTTTGTGACTGATTAATCTCACTTAGCTAATGTTCTCCAGTCCCATCCATTTCCCTGCAAATGATGCAATTTTGTTCTTCTTTATGGCTGAGTAAAATTCCATTGTGTACATATCCCATAGTTTTGTAATCCACTCATCTGTTGATGGACATCTCAGCTGGTTCCATAGTTTGACAATTGTGAATTGTGCAGCTATAAACGTAGATACACATGCATTAGTCTGGTAGCTTGGTTTCCATTCTTTTGGGTAGATACCCAGGAGTGGTATTTCTGGTTCATATGATAGGTTCTTCTGAGGATCCTCCACACTGTTTTCCAAAGTGGTTGCACTAATTTGCAATCCCATCAACAATATATCATAGTTTCAACTTCTCCACATCCTCACCAGCATTTGTTATTGTCTGTGTTTGTAATGATTGCCATTCTAATTGGGGTTAGGTGAAATTTCAGGGTAGTTTTTATTTATATCTCTCTGATTGCATATTTTATATATGTGTATTACTGCGTGTGTGTGTGTGTGTGTGTGTGTGTATTCATATGCATAGACAGATCCATCTATTGCTCTTTCAATGTATTAAAAACAGTTCAGAAGACTGCATGACAGACTGTTAAGAGCTATAGTCTTCCAGGCTGAGATTGGAGAAAATTCTGGTGTAAGCCTGGCATGGTGGTTCATGCCTGTAATCCTAGTACTTGGGAGGCTGAGACAGGAGGATTGCAGGTTCGAGGACAGCCTCAGCAAGTAGTAAGACTCTCATCAACCTAGCGAGACTCTGTTTCAAAATAAAAATTAAATAGGGCTGGGAGTGTAGCTCAGAGGTAGAATGCCCCTGGGTTCAATCCCCAGTGCCACAGAAAGAAAAAAGAAAAGAAAAAATTCTGGTGTATATTTATTATTTTCTCTCCTTCTTCGTGCTTCCTATATTTTTATAAAAACAAACTATAATTTTTATACTTTTATTGGCACATTATAGTCTTACATCATAATGTAGTTCATAGTGATAGTGACATACATGCACACAGCACTTGGTGGGCTTTCCCCCGTTACCTCCCCACTCCCCTCTTCCCCATACAGGATGTTGAGATTGGCACCGTTATTCTCACATACGTACATAATGTCAATGAAGTGTTTCCTTCATTAATTCTCCCTCTCCCTCCCTTTACCCTAGACCACCTCCCTGACTCCACTGGAGATTTTCCTCCATTATCTGAAGTCCCTCTGGTATCCTGATTACTCTCTAGTTTCTGCATATGAGAGAAAACATATGACCCTTCACTCTCTGTTACTAGCTAATCTCACTTAATATAATATTCTCCAGGTCCATCCATTTTCCTGGTTATGACATAATTTTATTCTTCTTTATTGCTGAGTAGAATTCCATTGTCTTTTTATATCCCATAATTTTATAATCCATTCATCTGTTGATGGACACCTAGGTTAGTTCCATAATTTGGCTATTGTGAATTCTGCTGCTAAAAATATGGATATTCAGATATTACTATAATATTCTGATTTCAGTAGTTTAGAAAGATATCCAGGAGTGGTATAGCTATATCATATGGTGAATCTATTCCAAATTTTCTGAGGAATCTCCACACTGATCTCCATAGTGGCTGTACAAAACAAAGAGCTGGCTCTTTTGAAAGATTAACGAGATTCATAAAACCTTAGCCAATCTAACCAAAAGAAAGAGAAAATCAACCCAAATTATTAAGATAAGAAATGAAAAAGGAGACATCACCACAGAGAAGAGGGAGATCCAGAGAATCATCAGAAATTATTTTGAAAATTTATACTTCAATAAATTGGAAAGCATAGAAGAAATCAACATATGTTAATTTCATATGATGAAATCAACATACATACAGCCTACCTAAATTGAACCAAGAGGGTATAGAAAACCTACACTGACCAATAGCAAAGAAATAGAAACTGCAATAAAAAGCCTTTCATTAAAGAAAAGTCCTGGTCCAGATGGATTCCCAGCTGAATTCTACAAAACCTTTACAGAAGAACTAAACCCAATACTTCACAAATTATTCCATGAAATCAAAAGAGATGGGATCCTTCCAAACTTTTTCTATGAGGCCAGTATCACCTTAGTAATAAAACCGAATAAAGATCCCTCAAGAAAAGAAAATTATAGACCAATATCATTGATGAGCACAGATGAAAAATCTAAACAAAATACTAGAAATACAAATTCAAAACCATATCAAGAAAATTATACACCATGACCAAGTTGGCTTCATTCAAGGGATGCAAGCCTAGATCAACATATGCAAATCAACACATGTTATTCACCACACAAATAGAACCAAGGACAAAAATCACATGATCCTCTCAATAGATGCTGAAAAAAGCATTTGACAAAATCCAATAGACATTCATGTTAAAAACACTGCAGAAAATCGGAATCGAAGGAACATACGTCAACATCATTAAGGCAATATACAATAAACCCAAAGCCAACATCATATTGAATGGGGAAAAACTGTGGGAATTCCCTTTAAAATTGGGGACAAAGATGCCCACTATCACCACTCCTTTTCAATACAGTACTTGAGACTCTTACCAGAGCAATAAGGCAAGAGAAGGGTATCAAAGTAATTCAAACAGGAAAAGAAGAATTGAAATTATCTCTATTTGCAGATGATATGATCCTACACTTAGAAGACCCAAAAAACTCAATCAAAAGTCTTCTGGAGCTGATTAACAAATTCAGCAAAGTGTCTGGATAAAAAAATCAATCTAACAAAATCAGTAGCTTTTCTATATGCCAACTATGAATCCTCTGGAAAAGAAATCCAGAAAACAATTCCATTCACAATAACCTCACAAATGATAAAATACCTAGGAATAAATCTAACCAAGCAGGTAAAAGACCTCTACAATGAAAATTATAAAACACTAAAGAAATTGAAGATCTTAGAAGATGGAAAGATCTCCCATGCTCTTGGATAGGCTGAATAAATATTATAAAAATGGCCATTCTACCAAAAGTGATCTACAGAGTCAATGCAATCCCTATGAAAATACCAATGTCATTCTTCATAGACCTAGAAAAAACAGTCCTTAATTTCATATGGAAAAAGAGACCCAGAATAGCCAAAGCAATTCTTAGCAATAAGAACCATGCAAACTACAATTTTAACAGGAATAAAATAAACACTTTGGATTGAAAGTGAAGACAATCACCTATAGAATTTTAAAAAACACAAAAATCTAGGCCCCAGCCCAGAATGCTCTTCATTCAGTGAAGTGAATTCTTATCAATTCTCATAAAAAATTAAAAAAACAAGAAACTTTCACAGGTGATTCATGGCAGCGGAGGTAGAAAATCACTGTTCTTCTAGACAAATGAGCACAGATTCAGAAAGAAGGAATCATTTGAACGCAATCATTATGTGGCAGATTTGAATTAGTGGGAGAAATCATATATATTACTATAGTTGTCTTAAGGCTGATTGTGAAATGAATCATAAAGGTGCCCATCACTCATTGAGGGCATGAACAAAAGAATGAAAGATGATGCAAGGAATATTTCTTTAAGACCTATTCTTATAGGAATAGGTTTCATGTTTCAATTAGTGTTAGCAGCTAGGAACAAATAGGAAAAGCCATTAAGAAGATTCTAGAGCAGAACATATGCAGCATTTTAATGCATAAAGTAGCAATGTTAATATTGACCTAAAATGAGTCTTATTTTGTGTGTGTATGATTCTGGGGATTGAACCTAGGGGCATTCTATCTACGAGCTACACCCCCATCCCTTTTTATTTTTTGAAACACAGTCTTGCTAGATTGATGAGAGACTCACTACTTGCTGGGGCTGTCCTTGAACCTGGGATCCTCCTGTCCCAGCCACCCAAGTACTAGGATTACAGGCGTGTACCACCATGCCCAGCTAAAATGAGTCTTTTAACACTGGCAGAAATAATTGCTTTTGGGTATTGAGCTCCATGCAAAATTACATATCAGAATCCTAGTCTATTCATTTTTAAAAGTGTGTTTGGGGAGGGAGTGTATTGTATTCAGGGGGAACTAAAATTAAATGGAGTGAACATTTCCAAAGAAATTATAATGCTTAATATTGTAGCTCAGATGGCAGACAGCAACTAGCAATTCTTTCTTTTATATACTGCCTTTAGGGACCAGCTTGCTTCATTTGGTTTGTCCATGAGAAAGTGAGTACTGCATCTTTGAATATCTTATAACAGACATGCTCATATCTTTTTCCTGTTGTTAAAACAAGTTGCTTGCCATGTAACTATAAATCAGGGCCTAAAGGAATTTATTCACTTGTATTACTTAAATCTGTCTTCTAAATTATCTAAGTAGCATTATATGTTTAAAAGAATATATAACAGTCAGACTACTTGAGATTTTAATTTCCTTTTTGAAAGTTTAACATTACTAGTATCAATCTTTCTTCATCTTTGACATTTTGCCCATTGCTGTATTTGACTATAACTATTTATCTTCATCTTCTCCTTTACACATAAACCAGCCTGCCTCTGCATTTGAGATAATAACAACTTTAACATGATGGTCATAAGCTTAGAAAGGATTTGTGATTTTAAGTATGATTTTGTTATAATAACTTATTCCAACCTAGATTCTACACTTAAGAGTAAAGAAAGAAGAACTTTCAAAATGCAAAAAGTCCTCACAGTTGAGTTGGAAATTTTGGCTTTAGTTTTCAGTTGTTAGTGGATAATTTGTTAAACTCTTTTGAGCTGCAGAAAGGGGCAATATATCAAAGACACAAAAAATGAATAGTGTAAGATATAAATTGATGAAAGTTGTAAGCAAAACTGCATTTGGAGCTAATAAAGAGTAAGACAGGTTCTTTATTTCTTTTTAACAAAAACGGAGCAAAGAAAATATCAGACCCACTGATCACAGGATGAATGCCATACATTCACGATATCACTAACTCTCTTGTACAGTCTAATCGTTCTACTATCCTCACATACCAATTAGTGGTAATTATCTAATTGTAGTTCTCAAAAGTCTTAAAATGAGAGTGTTAAATGCCTGGATGTCATTAACCCCCTTTCAATATATTTATTATATCTTTTATAACTGAACACAAAAGAGATAAGGAAGTATTTAAGATGCTTTGAAATTTGCAAGGATTTCAGGCATACTAATATCATCATTAGAATTTTTATGTTGAACTTTAATCAAAATAATGGATTATTCCAAGCCTCATTAAAATTATAGGTAACCTTTAATGGGAATATATCATATTATTAATATTTATCCATATTCATTACACAATATATATAATTAAATAATAATTTACTTCTCACCCATTCAGTTTACTAGTTCCTTCTATCAAAACGAACACAGAAATTATATTTCCACAGTGGCTTAACATGCAAATAATTTGCCTTGCTTTTATTCCTCAAAATTCTTAACCAAAATTATTTTTCTTCCTTGGATTTGTCATCCCTGAATCTATCTTTCCACAAGACACCTGACCTTACAAGTGCATTTTTAAATTTTAGCCGAAGATAGAAAAGATCCCCTTGAAACATAAAAGCCATTTTAGAGGCAGCAGGAGGTTGGGCATTATTGAAGGTCTGCCTGTCACTGAAATGAGCTCTCACTTCCTTTTAAAAATGATAATCAGAGTCTTGAATACAGCTATTTTCTGACTAGAAAGTAAGAAGACACCTGCATTTCCAAGTTCTGACTCTTGCAATTCTAATTTGATTGATGGAGAGAAGAAATTAAGATTTCTTTTTCTTACCTGATTTGGTATGAAATCTTTATTCCTGTCAATAAACTCAGACCAGGAAATGCGTGTGTGTTTCTTGTGTCCGAGTGTGAATGCATGTCTGTATTTAATTATGCTATACTTATAGAATAGTTCAAACTCATGAGAAATGCTTGCTGTCATGTTTATGATGGCTGTATTCTAATAATGGATGACAGGGCTTAAAGAGAGAGCCAGCAAGCGTCCTTGACAAGATAGCAACCCCAGCTGTCATTTCTTTAGGGCAAGAATCTTGCAGGGATAGAAATCTGGGGTTCAGTGTGTACTACAGAGGAGATTAGGTTAAGGAGAGATCAATAGAACAATTCTGCTCCACAAATTTTATTGTTATCCCTCTACTAACTGAACGGAAATGTAGGACCCAATTGATTAATTAGATTTCAGAATACTCAAACATAGATCACTAGACAGAGTTCGCAATGCATGTAGAGGACATTAACCTTAATCACCGTAACCACCTAAGCAAATTCCATGGCTCTTATTAACAGCCTTCCTCAGCTTCCAGACATAGTCTATGTGGGAGTGCCAGTCGTTTTACAGTTCCTTTATGGTTTAATTCACATAAAACAGACATAGTAAATAGCACCATTCTCTGCTTTTTCATTTTACCTGTGAAGTTGTACTTTTGAAAAATAATTGGATTGTGCAGAATATTGTGAAAAAACTGCATATGAAACTGAAAGAATACCAAGTGCTGTGTGCATGTATGCCACTATCACTATGATAGTGATAGCTTTATGATATGAGACTATAATGCACAAATAAAAGTATAAAAATAAAGTAAATAAATTTAGAAAATAGATACATTAATTGAATTGAAGTAACAAATATGGCTACTTGGCAAAGTTATCACTTAGTATAAGGTCAAAGTCCTGTAGAAATCGCCACTTAGTGTCACTACATTCAGCCACTAGCAACTTTAACCAGTCATAAGAAAAACTACATATAATGAGGTACTCTTAATATGTGTTTCTACTTTTTTAAAAAATAGCTCTTCTACTTTGTTTCCCTCTATCCTTATTTGTGTCACAAAACAGCTTCTTGCTCTCTCTCTCTAGTTGCTAATAGAGTCATACCCTTCGTTGATTGCGGTATGTTGTGCACCCCTGCATGGGAACCCTTGCTGCGCTTTCTTTTACATGAGTATCCGCTGACTATTAATAAACACTGGGTATCTTACTTTCTAATAAAAATAATATTGTCCAAACTTGTATTTGATTTTTATATTTCCCCAGGGCTTCTTTAAAATAATAATATCCTATTATTGATAAACACCTAGAGTATAATCCATTTTCTTCATCCCACCCTTTTGCAAGTCTTTGAAGTCCCCGGTCACTCCTGTCTATTGCTTGAAGATTTTCACTCCTGACTCACTGTTACAAACTCAGAACTATAACTGCCATCATTTTGGGGAAGTTATCTTAAATTCAGAATGTTGATCTTTTTCTAGGTTATTTCTGTGTGGGATCACACTGTCTTGTGATGCTGGGTGGTGACAGCCACACTCTCAGGAGCATCAACAACCGATACTCTATAGTGTAGAGTATTGCTAAACTATGATATTTGGTAGTGTAGATATATTATTGAATTTTCAACTTAAGGTATTTTTAATTTATAATGGATTTATTAGGACATAATTCCATCTAAATCAAGGAGCATCTGTACTCATAGATGACTCTAACATACAACGGGAGAAGGATATTTTTCTCTTTTGCAATAATCTTGTCTTCATATCTATCATGTGTGTGTGTGTGTGTGTGTGTGTGTGTGTGTGTGTGTGTGTGTGTTACTGGGGATTGAACCCAGAGGCATTCTACCTCCCAGCTATACCCCCAGCTCATATGAAACAGGGTCTCTCTAGGTTGCTGAGAGTCTTGCTACGTTGCTGAGGTTGGTCTTGGACCTGCAATCCTCCTGTCTCAGTCTTCCAAGTACTTGGATTACAGGCGTGTTCCACCATGCCCAGGTTTTGTCATCAGATATATCCTATACATGAATTCCCTATTGTCATCAAAAGATTTAATCATTACCAATAATTTTGACACCGCTAAGTTCACAATTTCAGGCTTCTACAACCGACCCTTCCTATCTTTTTTATTTGATGCTGTCCCCTACCTCTACTCCACAATACTTCCACCTCACCAGGACCCATAATCCATGGAGCCAGTCCACTTTTTCAATGTCTTCTAATGCCTTATGTTCTCAATTTTCAAATGTATACCCCCAAACACTTCACACCTTTCTTGGTTCATTTTAAAAACTTAAAAGAAATCCATGTTAATTGTACATTTACTTTCTCAATTTATGCATCCTCATGGCTGAAGGTAAACAGAGAAAAACAATGTCATACTGATCAGATGTTATTTATCTCATTGGAAGTGTGTGTGTGTGTGTGTGTGTGTGTGTGTGTGTATTTATCTTGAGCTAGATCCCTGATTCTACACTTCTCTCACATTCTGAATTCAGAAGAATAAATGATATCCAATCAATGATATCCAATCCAATCCAATCAGGCTTTTCTTTTGTACTGGAGATTGAAAACAGGGGCATTCTGCCTTTAAGCCACACCTCCAGTCATATTTTGCTTTTTTTTATTTTGAGATAGGGTTCTCAGTAAGTTGCTGAGAGTCTCACCAAGTTGCTGAGGCTGGCCTGGAACTTGTGATTTTCCTGTCTCAGTCTCCCAGTTACTGGGATTATAGGTGTGTTCACCATGCCTGGCTTTCAATCAGGCTTTGGCAAAGTTCCTATTCTTCCTTCCCTGTCCTCCCCACCCCCACCCCATATCCACACATCACCACCACTGTGCTGAAACATTTCTGAAGTTTCAATCTACACAAGGATGCTTCAAGGTTAAGTCTCAGTTCTCACTTTTCAAAATAAAATACAAAATCCTGTCAAAAGTTATCTAAAATTGTCTTTCTTGGCCTAGCTCTCTGTTAATTTTCTAACTTCATTTTCTTTCATTTTCCCTAGATCCACTTCAGCCAGTCTTTTGGCCTTTCCTCACATCCATCAGTTCAGCTCCCACACCAGGACATCTATACCTCATGTCCCTCCGCCCAGGACATTTCTGCCCATCCCTCTTGACCATGTAGTTTTGCCAATTCACACATGCATGTCTTTTTGTTCTTGTGTTCCAGGAATATCTTTTTTTTACTTATTTACTTATTTATTTATTTTTGGTGCATTGTAATCATACATCGGGATGAAGTTTAGAGTGATAGAGGCATACATACACACAGCACTTGAATCCTCCCCCAGTTCCCACCCACTCCCTCCTCCTCCTCCCCACCTCCCTGAGCATGAATTATGATTGGCATTGATAAGTTTGTGTATGTACATCAGGTCCATTGAAGTGTTTCCTCTTCAAGTCTTCCTCCCCCCTCCCTCTTCCCTCCATTAGATCCCCCCTCATTCCACTAAGGTTTCTCCTCCTTTGTCTGAAGTCCCTCCTGTATCCCAATTTCTCCCTAGCTTCCACATCTGAGGGACAACATCTGACCTTTCATTTTTTGTGACTGACTAATCTCACATAATATTCTCCAGTTTCATCCATTTCTCTGCAAATGACATAATCAGCCTAGGTGTCCATCAACAGATGAATGGATTTCAAAATTATGGGATATACACACCAGGCATGACTTTTGATAAACAGAGTTTCATAATTTTAATACCCTTGCACTGATCAGTCCTTTCATCTATAATTTGGGCTTTTGTATACTGAATATGAATTATTTTTCTGTCCTAATATTCTAAAGATGCTCTCATATGATATCTTCTAAAATTTCTGAGTTTTTTCTCACATTTAGTTTTACAAACCACTTTAATTTAGTGGTTGCATAAAGCCTAAGTTATGGTCAAATTTTCATTGATTTGGATTTTCAACTGTCTGATTTCCAATTGTCCCAACACCATTTACTAGAAAGACTGCATTTTGCTGCTTTTTATTTCTACCTTTGACATTAGCTAATATGTGTAAGTCTGTTTCTAAATCCTTGACTCCAGATTTCTCAAAAGTAGAACACAGATTTTTAAATTAGTCTTATAAATGTATGTACAAAAATACTGTACACTTATTCAGCGATACCAGCACAATTTGTGTAGAAGACTTTTAATTCTCTATAGAATTATTTTGGCAGTTTTGTCAAAAATCACTTGACCCTTCTTTTTTTTTTTTTTTGGTCCTGGAGCACTGCAGAGGTGGGGGTGATTCTGCCATACAGCTATACTCCTAGCCCTTTTTATTTTTTATTTGAGACAGGATTTCTTTAAATTGTCCAAGCTGTCCTTGAACCTGTGATCCTCCTGTCTCAATCTCCCAAGTACTGAGATTCCAGGCTTGCACCACCACACCCAGCTTACTTGACCATTTTTGAGCCTCTATTTCTTGTTTCTTCATTTTGTCTTATGCTTTATTGTTTAATTTCAACTCTATACATTTTTAAAAAGATGTAGCACTTCTAGTAAGTCTAGAAATCATACTGTGTGAATCATAATTTTCTTCTTTTTTATAATTAATACAATTTTCTTAGAAACATTTAAAAATTTGTTTGATCTTAAGATAAGTATAGACTCACATGCAATTATAAGAAATAATATAGAAAAATTTCATATGCCTTCACTCAATTTTCCCCAGTAGTAATATTTTTAAGTTTTGATATGGTAATGATGTTGCCTTCATAAAATCCTTTGGGAAGTATTTTATAGTCTTCAATGTTTTAGAAAAACAGTGAAACCAGATTATTTATTCTTAAATTTTATGGAATTCACCAGTGAAATAATTTAGGCTTTGCACTTTAATGGAAGGATTTTCATTCAGGATCAATTTCATTCGTGTTTTGGGCTATTTTTATTCTATTTCATTTTGACTCAGTCCCAGTAAGCTACATTTTTCAATGAATTTATTTCACCTGGGTGAAAACATTATTAGTCTAAAGTTATTTGTAATTATTTTAGTATTATTCTAATAACCTTGGACCTGTAATAATGCTCAGTAATTTTTTTGGCATTTCTAACTTGGGCTCTGTTCTTCTCTCTTGTCAATCACTATTGCTAAAAGTTTTTTGATTTTATTAATCTTTCCTAACAACACACTTTTGACTTTATATGTACTTTATGTTTTTCTTTGAAATTTAGTTGACTTTTTATTTCTCTTCTTTTGTATCCTCTTCCTTTTAATACTTTTTACAAAATTTATTATTTTTTCACCTTAGGCCAATCTTAGGCCACTGATTTTTAAGTTATTTTTATTTCCACTGCAAATATTTAGAATTAAAAACCTCTCTGTAAGTGTTGCTTTAGTTGCATTTCATATATATAGATATAGATATATTTTCAATTTCACCTCAGATATTACAATATCACTTAGTCCAACCTCTTTTTACTTTACTCCTTTACTTGGCCAACCACTACCATCACCACTCCCTTGGTGGGTGGTTTATGAAGAAAGTTTTGTTTATCTCCACAAATATATTGACATTTCCAATGCACCTTATTCTAATTCAATTCCGTTAGAATCAGGGAACATATTCTGTAATGTTTCAATTCCTTTAAATTAATTAAGATGAATTCTGGCCTACTGTAGGATTTCTCCTGGTGAGCATTTTATTTTCTAATTTCAAAAAACAAACCGAAACAAATTTAGGAAAGTTTGAGCCATCTCTTCCTACATGTTTGATATAAATATTTATTGAAGCTATTCAGGTCTACAGTTATTTTTGAGGGAATGTATATAATCACAAATTGTACTTTAGTAATTATACAACTGCTCAGACATTCCATTTTTCTTAAGTCAATTTTATATAGAGATCACTTCAAATCATTTAAAATTTTTAATTTATTTATATAAAGTCATTTTTCATAACTTTTGTATCTGTAGTTTTACTTTTTGATGGTGATTGTCTTTCTGTGCTACTTTTATCAGTTTAAGAATGATTTTTACTAATTTTATTAGCATCTATAAAGAACACACCTTTTACTAGAGTTATTTGTGAATTTCTGTTCCTTTTTTATTGCATACCTTTACTAACTGGTGTCACATGATTCTTCTTATTCCTTTTTTATTTATTTTTATACTTTTATTGGTGCATGGAACTTATAAATTATAATGAGGTTCAAAGTCATACAAACAGACATGCACACAGGTTTTGATGTGCTTCCCCTCAGGTCCCACCTCACTACCCACCCTTCCTCATCCCCTTTCACTATTCTGCTGGTCACTCTCCTCAATTATCTATGCCTGTTTTTCTTAAATGAACATTTCAGTTTACTGCTTTGAAAATTTGTCTTTCTGGTAAACATTTTCCCATTTGTATCTAAAGTCCCTTTTGTTTCCTATTTTCTTTCTAGCTCTCACACATTAGAAAAAACTTACAACCCTTCACTTTCTGTGACTGGTTGATCTCACTTAACATAATATTCTCTAGTTCCATCCATTTTCCTGACAATGACATAATTTTGTTCTTAATGGCTGAGTAAAATTCTATTGTGTGTATATACAACATTTTCATTATCTGTTGTTTTTGATTGACACCTAGGTTGGTTCCATAATTTGGCTATTGTGAACTGTGATACTATAAATATGGTTATGCATGTATCTTGCATCACTATAATACTCTGGCTGTAAATACTTTGGAAAGACTTACTGTATAAATAATTATACTGAGGAGTGTTATAGCTGAGTCACATGGTGGCTCCATTCCTAGTCTTTTGAGGAACCTCCAAACTGATCTCCATAGTGGTTGTACTAATTTACAATCCCAACAGTGTATAGGAGTTCCTATTTCCCCACTTCCTCACCAGTATTTATTTATTTATTTATTTATTTATTTATTTTATTTATTTTTTTTTTTGCAGGACCAGGGATTGAACGCAGAGGCGTTCTACCTCCGTGCTACGCCCCCGGTCCTATTTTTTATGCTTTATTTTGAAACCGGGTCTCACGAGGTTGCGGAGGGCCTCACTAAGGAGAGAGAGACACACACACAGAGAGAGACAGAGACAGAGACAGAGCGAGAGCTGAGGCTGGCCGCGAACCCGG
>PVJS01009988.1:33716-49166 GCA_004027185.1 Glis glis | reverse complement strand
CCCCACCTCTCCCTGACAGGCCCCACCTCTCCCTGACAGGCCCACCTTTCCAGACAGAACTCACTTCTCACTGCCAGGTCCACCTCTCTAGACAGGCCCCACCTCTCCCTGCCGGGCCCACCTTTCCAGACAGGCCTCACTTCTCCCTGCCAGGCCCACCTCTCTAGACAGGTCCCACCTCCCACTCTAGCTGCCCTGCCCTCCCCAGTGTGTCTCTGGCTGAGGCTCCCACAGGGCCTCCACTTGAATCCTTTTGCCTGGATTTTTCCTTGGGCACCTTCTAGTGCCGTCCATGTTTTCCAGGCAGGACAGTGTTGGTCTGGCTCAGATTGTCATGTACTCCCTCTTGACCGCAGAGGTCTTCTGGGGGGGCCCAGGGATGGGAGACTTCTTGTCTTTTGGGCAAGGGAGCTTCCCTCCGCCAAAGGCCTGCTGCCTTCCTTGGAGGGGCCCATCCCTGCTGGTCGCTGGTATGTCTTGGGTAGAGGAGCTGGATAAGCAGAATGCAGAGCGCCCGGCCCCTCTGCTCCTGGCTCCTTTAGGGGGATCCCCCAGGCAGCCCCCTTCAGAGGGGCTTCAGGTGTGCCGTGCAGGCTTGGGCCTTTCCACTTGAGTGACTGGGCTGTGACCTTGCCGAGTGGGCGGTGGTGGCAACTTGGTGTGTTTTCCACCCATCCCTCCTGGTCCCCGTTTCTCCTCACCTGCTCTGTTTCCTTAGAACCAGCATTTTGATGGCTTTGTGGTGGAGGTGTGGAGCCAGCTGCTGAGCCAGAAGCACGTGTGAGTAGAGGCAGGGGGTGGCTCTCATGCTCCAGTATTGGGGGAACCAGAGGGAGCCTGGCTGGGAGGGCCTTCCTCCTGCAGTCTCTGTGCCCAGGGAGGGGGTGGGACCCCATGAGAGGTGGAGGCCTGTTCAGAGAAGCCCCTCCTGATCACATCGCAGTGCCAGCCTGGAGGCCCCTCGGGTGGTAAAGTGCACGGGGAGGCTCGCCCGTGAGGGCTCAGTGAGAAGCATGACCAGGATGGCACAGCAGGTCCAGCTTGGACACAGGCAGAAACTTCCACACTGAGCATGAAGGAGCCTTCCAGGGATGTTGAGAAGCAACTGGCCAAGCGCAGCCAGGACCTGAGGCGTGAGGGCCACACTGTCCTGGGGGGAGGACTGTCCAGACCCATGGGCTCTGCAGCAGGCTGCTGGGAGGAGGCCACGCAGCACCCTCACGCCTCCTTGCTGCCGCAGTGGCAGCCAGCGCACCTGTGAGACTCATGGGGTCCCACTCCCTCAGCCAGGTGACCAGGAAAGAAGGTTGTCATACAAAGTGCGGGCAGCTCCCTCTGGTTCAGCACAGCCCAAGGCTGGTCACAGCGCTGGGGAACAGCCCCTCCTTGGTCCTGTTCAGGCAGCCTGGCCAACTCACCCAAACCAGCCAACTTCTCTGGCTCTGCCAGAATGGGGGTTCTGCCCTGCAGAAATCGGCAGAGGGAGCCGGGCGTGGTGGCACACACTTGTAATCCCAGTACTTGGGAGGCTGAGACTGGAGGATCCGAGTTTGCGGCCAGCCTCAGCTACTTAGTGAGGCCCTCTGCAACTTAGTGAGACCCTGTTTCAAAATAAAGTATAAAAAATAGGGCTGGGGATGTAGCTTGGAGGTAGAATGCCCCTGGGTTCAATCCCCGGTACCAAAAAAAAAAAAAAAAGAAAAAAAAGAAATCAGCAGAGGGACCTTCTGCCCTGGACAGGGGCTGGTGCCATCCTAGACACAGTCTCAAGAGAGGCTGGCACAGCCCACAGTAGGTGTCCAGGCAGCAGAGGCCTGCAGCCAGCTGTCCAGCCTGTCAGCTTGAATTCAGGCAAGCTGTGGGTTCTGGAATCTGCTCTTCCTCCCTTTCTTGCCTGGGCAATTCCAGTTGTGCTTTAAGGCTCAGAGTTGGCAAAGCCACTGTCCTGTCCATGCCTGCTCTGGGGGCCCGGGGCATCCCTGGTGTCCCCAGCACCTGCCTATTGCTACTGCTGCTACTGCAGGCAGAAGACATACAGGTCTTAGCTCTGCCCACTAGGAGGCAGTGTCCTCACATGGATCTCTGTGGCATGCTGGGGAGGCTCCGGCTGGGGTGGGGATGAAAGGGAACAAGATTCCCTCCTGAAGGCCCAGGGGAAGATGTGCCCAGAGGTAAACCTAGCCAGGAAGGAAGAAGGTGAGGCAGGGAGCAGGAGGGGCACAGGAGTGAGGGTATCCCGAGTCTTTGGGGAGCCTTCTGCCTACGTGACCCCTGAGGGGTTCCAGCTCAGGTCCGAGGGTCAGGTGCTCCAGGCTGTCAGCCATTGGGCAGCCTGGTCCTGCCTCTAGTCCTTGTGCAGCGGGCAGTGGGCCCCACCAAGGATGACCTCTGGCACCCTCTGAGGAAAGGAGACAGACTCTTCTGCTCCCATCCTTCCTGCTAATCCTGGGACTCCAGATCTGTCGAGACTCACCATAATTCATTTCCGTCTCAGTGCATTAAGTAGGCGGTGAGGCACAGCCTCGTTGTGTCTGGGCTCCCGACAGGTCATTAATATCGGAGCGGGAGGGCAGAGCCCAGCTGAGTGAGAGGCTGCGGCAGGGGCGGTGGAGGCAGGAGCAGCCCAGCCCGCATGGCCCCTCGTGCCCAAGGGGTGGTGGAGCTATCAGCAGGGCAGTCACAGGGCCGTGGCATGGTATGGCAGGTTCCTAGGCAGCAGGCACCAGCTGGTCTGGTCATCCCACT
Source organism: Glis glis (assembly GCA_004027185.1). NCBI lineage: Eukaryota > Metazoa > Chordata > Mammalia > Rodentia > Gliridae > Glis > Glis glis. The sequence continues at coordinate 46,421 of PVJS01009988.1, read as the reverse complement.
GGGCATGTGTCGCCTGGGAGCTGCCTGCCAGGAGGAGCCCGACTGTGGTGAGACACGTAGGGGTGCTTAAGGAGCTGCCACGCTGGTCTTCCCGGCCCCACCCATCACCCTCGAGGGCATCCAGCCTGGATTTGAAGTGCCAGGTCAGCCTGGCAAGGCTGTGGGTGACAAACTTGGGCGGGCATGTGGCACTTGCCCCAGCCCACTGTGGTAATGGGATGATGGCCCAGTGTCTCCGTGACACGTGGGTTTGGGGAGCCAGGCTGTTACCCAGCTCTCTCAGGGACAGGGAAGCGTCTGGAAGCTGTCTGACCTGAGGACCTCTCTTCGGGGTGCCATCTGCCTGGATGGATGTCCTGGGCAGAGGCTGACAGGCATAGCAGGAAGAGCTGTGTGGACAGCCCTGGGGGGCCAGCTAGTCTCAGATCCCTGTGAGGGCAGGCATTGCCTGGCCCCCTGGGCCTTCCACCAAAGTCCTCTGGGGAGGGGGACAAGAGCCCTTTCTCCTCGTGGAGTCCCAGGCAGTTGGAGCCGCTGGAGCAGTTGGTGCCTCGGCCAGCCCTCAATTCTGTTTACGGTGCCGGGCCCTGGCTCTTGTCCCAGCAGACGCCAAGGTTCCTATGGTAGTCCCTTCCCAAACCCAGGACACTTCAGTGGCAAGAGTGTGTGAGTCACTGAGGGCGGCAGGCAGCACAGTGGCCTTTGGAGGCAGCGGCAGATCTGGGGATGTTAGCTCCTCAGCAAATGCCACCGCCTAATCTGGGGCAGCCCCTCAGGGAGGTGGAGGACGGACTGCCACCCAGCCACCTGTTTGCTCTGCCGTCCCCACGTAGGCCCACCCCCAGTGTGCCAGGCCCGCCTGGGCTTGGTGGGTTCTGGTCACATGCTGCTAGGCAGAGGCTGAGGCTGGCTTGCCTGCAGGGTCTTTTGGCAAAGCCCTCAGCAGGGACATCGCTGTGCCCAGTCCCACTGGAGCTCTGGAGCAGCCCCTTATAGCAGTCCCCATGCCCAGTGCAATGTCAGTCCTTGGGAGCCACAGGTGTGGGGTGGGCTCACACCTGGTCTCTGAAATCCAGCTACAGGTCATGCCATGAGGTTTGGCAGCTTGTGGGTGCATGTCCAGGCTCCCTAGGCCCCTCATAGAGTGGCTCCAGGCACCTCTTGGCCCTCAGGTTTGGTGTGTCCTGGGGATACTGCAGACAGCACAGAGCTCCAGGCTTGGATGGGGCCAGGCAGGAGGCCCTTCCCAGGTAGGGCTGGTTCCCAAGCTCCTGGGCCTCAGGTGTTCCAGGGCTTGGGCAGCATTCCTCCCTGTCCAGCATGGCTGAGTGGTGGGTGGGTGACAGCCTCTGACACACCAAGCAAGTTGTGTGTGTGTGTGTGTGTGTGTGTGTGTGTGTGTGTGTGTGTGTGTGTGTGTGTTACTGGGGATTAAACCCAGAGGCATTCTACCTTTGAACTACACCCCAGCCCAATTTCATTTCTTATTGAGAAACAGGGTCTTGCTAGGTTGATAAGAGTCTTACTACTTGCTGAGGCTGTCCTTGAACCTGCGATCCTCCTGTCTCAACCTCCCAAGTACTGGGATTACAGGCATGCGCCACCGCGCCTGACCTCATCAAGCAAGTTCTGACACAGAAATGTGAGGGCGGGTCGCCCTGAGGCTCTGCTCGGGCCCTGCTCTGTGTTCGTATTGCCACCTGCAAAGCTAGGAAGGCCAGCTTGCCTTGAGTGCTCTCAGTCCTTCGTGGCCAGAGTTCTCACACTGGAATCACTGGCACTCAGCTCGGAAAGTGACAGCCAATTTGGGCAGCATTGAGCAGGAAGACCCAGAAGCCACTACCACCCAGCAGTTGCTATCGAGAAGACCCGGCCTTGTCCCTGCAGAGCAGGGACACGCTTAAGCAGGGCCTGCAGCCAGTGGGGGCCTCAGCCTTATGCTTGATGCCTGTGAGGGTGAGACGTGCCTCTGTTCTCCTGAGGGGCCTACAGCGGAAGAGTGAGGGCCTCGTGCTCATGGGGACAGCGGGTCACAGGGTGAACGCATCAGTCCAAGCCTGACCTTGCAGCAGCAGCACTTGGCCAGCTCCTGGGAGGCAGATACTCCGCACCAGCTAGTGCTCAGTGCACCCTGAGCGGTCTGCCCACTGCCTGTACTGGTTGGGGGGTACAAAACTGACTCTGACAGGCACTCCCAGGCTATGTGGGGAGAGAAGCTGGTATCTGTCCTTGGGGCACACTACCAGCTGCCTTCCCCACCTGCCATTCTGCCCCCCCATCGGGTGGCCCCCTATACACCTGGTGCCTGCCCCTCCTTCCTTACTGAACCCCCCCGTGTTCCTCAAAGTGTCCTATGGCATTTCAGGGCCTGAGACTGACTGGGCCACCTTTGGATTAGTGTGCTGGCCCACTTTGGGGACCAGAGTGTGATGTGAACCTGTGGGATTTGTCTCATTTGTGCCCCTCTCTCTGAGCATACCCTGAGGTGCTATCCAGACCCCTGCCCTGGGCACCCCTGAGTGTGAGGAAGGACAGGGGCTCAGCTGGGGTCTGGAGAGGTTCTTGGTGTGTCCAGTTGGAGTGGAAGGCCGCCTCTTCCCAGCCCCCTTCCTGGGTCCACATGAGTGTGTGTCTAGCAAGGTGTCAGGCTGGGACCCTTGGCCCATCCCCGAGGGGCAGGGAGCCTGTGGCACTCTGGGCTGACCTGCCTCTTGTTGTTGCAGGGGCCTCATTCACATGCTCACCCACCTGGCCGAAGCGCTGAGCCAGGCCCGGCTGCTGGCCATCCTGGTCATCCCACCTGCCGTTACCCCTGGGTAAGTGCTGCGCTCTTGAGGGTCGGGGGTGTCTAGCACAGGCATTGGTCATCCAGAGCTGCACCCACCCCACCTGTATGGATGCTGGCGGGCTCCTCTTAGCTGGCCTTGCACACTCACCTGTCAGCAGTTGAAGGCTGTCCCTTCAGTGCAGCTGCACTTGGAGACCACTGAGGAATTCTTTAGTCTGAGAACTGGCATCTTTTAAACTTTTCCTGGTTCTGGAGAGTGAACCTAGGGGTGCTATACCATTGCACTACATCCACAGACTTTTTTACTTTTGTGTGTGTGTGCGCGTGTGTGGTACTAGGGATTGAACCCAGGGGCATTCTACCTCCAAGCTACACCCCCAGCCCTATTTTTTATTCTTTATTTTGTATTTTTTTTTCTTTTTGAGGTACTGGGGATTGAACCCAGGGGCATACCTCCGAGCTACACCCCCAGCCCTATTTTTTTATTCTATATTTTGAAACAGGGTCTCACTAAGTTGCGGAGGGCCTCACTAAGTAGCTGAGGCTGGCCGCGAACCCCGATCCTCCTGTCTCAGCCTCTCAAGTACTGGGATTACAAGCATGCGCCACCACGCCCGGCTTTATTCTTTATTTTGAAACAGGGTCTCACTAAGTTGCAGAGGGCCTTACTAAGTAGCTGAGGGTGGCGGTGAACCTGCGATCCTCCTATCTCAGCCTCCCAAGGACTGGGATTACAAGTGTGCGCCACCATGCCTGGCTTACTTTTTATTTTGAGATAGGATCTTCCTTAGTTTCCTGAACTTGGCTTTGAACTTGAAATCCTCCTGCCGCAGTCTCCTAAGTAGCTAGGATTACAGGTGTGCGCTACTGTACCTGGCTGAGAACTTAAATTCATTTTCCTCACTCTCAAAGAGGCCCTGGGGCTCCCAGGTTCTTGGTGTGTCAGTCCTTCTCTGTACACACTGTGTCCCTTGGGAGGTTAGGCCAGGCTAGAGCAGGCCAGGGCAGGGCTGTGCAGTCTCGGCTACCCTCTGTGGGCCGGTGGCCGGGGCTGGCCCTTGTCCCCGGGCACTGGCTCTTTGACCTTCCCAGCCCTGTGAAGCACCTCTTCTGAAACCCCAGGGATGGTGTGGAGTGACCCGGATGCCACTGCAGGAGCCAGGGCATTGGACTCCTGTGTCCACCCTGCTGGCAGTGTCAGCAGTCACTGGTGCTTAGCCCGGGAAGTGACAGTGCCAGGCAGAGAAGGCTCTGAGTCACAATGTGAGGGTAGACCTGGGGGCTGAGTGGGTAGGGGGAAGGGGTGCCTCAGAGCCGTTGGGGCAGGGGTCCTGGGGATCTTCCTCATGTCCACCAGCTTCCAAGGGGCAGCCCCACTCAGCCTGCAGATGGATGCTGGGCTCCCTGGCCCGCTGCTCTGGAAAGAAGCAGCCAGCCAGCCCATCACGCCTGCAGCTTTCAGCTCTCTAACGTGGCAGCCGCCCATTATTTGGGTGTGGCTGGACAAGACCTCAGGGCCTGAGGCGATGTTGGCAGGCTGGTAGGGATTCACACAAAAGCGCTGATTTGTGCCCGTGCAGAGCCTGCAACGTGCTCAGGCAGCTGAGACAGATGCCAGTCGCTGGCTGCCCGCCCTGTGCCCCCCAGTGCCACGTGTCTCCATAGGCCATGGTGCAAAGGCAACTCCGAGCTGACCACCTGGACAGTGGGCTCCAACTGACCCCTGGGTAGAACATGTGAGAGTTGCTGTGGCTCTGCCCTAGGGGTGAGCGGGGCGGTGGGGTCATGATCATATATGATACATACATGTATACATGCACACACGTGTGTAGTGGGGCTCTATGTTCCGTTAGTCCTTGGTTTTTTGCTCAGTGTTATACAGAGGTGCAACTCCCCATGCCTGCTATTGAGCACTGGAGGATCCTGCCCAGAGGATAGAACTCTGGGGAGCCCCTCCCACCTGGTGCTTGTGGACCCCCTGAGGCCTCTGTCTCAGTCCCCCGCCTCCACTGTGCCTGCTGAACTGACCCATAAGGTGCTGGGTGGGGACGTGACCAGCTGTGTCTCAGCAGGTCCCAGGCTAGACCTGCTCCTAGTGAGAGGGGCCCATGTCTAAGGCTTGGGGTCTTGCCCTTGTCCGGGGCTCAAGGCCTGTATCATTCCCCAGGCTGTGTCTGTTCTTTGATGTGAGGTACTTGGAACATGTGAACTGTGATCCCAGTGTTTGCCAGGGGGTGGCGAGGGTGTAGCTCTGAGGACACATCCTTCCTGAGCGGGCAGCAGCCCTGTAGACCCAGGAATGGAAGAGAAGGCCAGGGGGCTGCAGACACTCCCGGGGGCCCAGAGCCTGTGGCTCGGCCACCTCCACCAGTTGCTACATCCTGAGTCTCTGGTGTTTGGTGGCAGGATGTCACGGCCGGGTGGAGACCAGGTTGCCTTTGGTGGTTAGAGGGTCACCTGGGAGAGGATGCAGGAGCAGCCCTTGGAGGGGAGGCTCGGAAGCCCAGGGCAGTTTCTGAGGCTGTGGGGGCGCTGCCCTCTGGGGAGCCCTAGGCAGGGAGTGGGCAGGGGGAGTTGAGGCCGTCCCCTGCCCCTCACCTGCAGCGACCCAGGGCACAGCTCCCTTCACCTGACTGTGTATAGGGGTTGTGTGGGGGATGATCAGAAGGAGTGGACCGTGGGCAGTGGCTGAGAACGGAGCCAAGGCCAGTAGGTAAGGTCTCAGCGAGTGGGATCCCGAGCTGGGCAGAGGCCTGGGTGCCGCTGGTGTGTTTGGGGCTGAGCCCTCGTGGCTGCAGGGGTTGGTGCGGAGACGCCGTGGTTTCCTTGGAGGTCTGGCTGGCACAGCCCCTGAGGGAGTTTGTTTTCTTCTCCCTGTTTGTCTTCCCCCACCCTTGCTGAGTAGTCGCCGCTGCAGAGGAGCCCAGTGAGCGCCCCTGCCCTGCGCCTCTCTGCATTAGGACATAATTGCAGTCGTCATTCACCTCACACAGGCTGCGCTGGGCGGAACACAGCTCCAGGAGGGATGTCTGCACAGCTCCTGCATGTGGGGAGGGGTGGCTCCCACCACCAAATGCAAACTCGCTATGTTCTCTGTCAGCCAAGGCAGGCTCAGCTCAGAGCTGCCAGGGAGAGGGCTCTGCCCTCACTGGGCAGCCACAGCGCTGCAGACCTCAGCTCTGGCTCGAGAGCTGGGCAGCTGCTGTGTGGACCTTGAGCCCCACTGCAAGGTGACCTGGTCAGCCTCAGCTGTGGATGAGAACTGGTGGAGCAGCAGTCTTGATTTAATTGGATCCTCCACACCTGTGGGGGCAAGTGGACAGAGTGTCCTGTGGGGTGTCCTTGTCAGTCTCCAGCCAGCCCCTCGTGTTTTCAGGGCTCCTTAGCTACTGCAACCCTTCAGTCAGGGAGCTGATCACAGAGCCCCGAGGGCTGGTTCCCTCCCAGCAGAGCTGGTGTGCCAGCTGGGGCTGGTGTGCCCTGTTGCAGGATGTGGTCCACCTGAAGGGGGCGCTTCCTCGCTGGCTCCTCTAGCCCTGTGGTTTAGGGCAGGCTGTCACCTGTACACAGTGCCAGCCCAGTGGTCAGGGAAGTGACGAGTGGGGAGAGGCCTTCACCTGAGGATGCCGTTGCTGGACCCCCAGCCACCATGCACAGAAGTCCCTGCTCATGTCACCTCTGCCCCTCACCTGTAGCTTGGGGGACCAAGGAAGGCGGTGGCAGCAAAGTGCACTGAGGCCCCTATGTGGGGTGGGCACCCGGTGCAGTGTGCATGGCAAAGCTCCAGGCTGAAGTCTGGCCCAGGTGCTTGCAGGTGATAGCCAGTGTGGGAGCCTGAGGCAGCAGGGTGGGTGGGCTCTCATCGTAGAGACCCCCGTGCTGTCACCTCAAGCAGCCATCATGGGGAGGGGGAGGTTGTCAAGGGCTGAGCAGGCTAGGGGTGGCAGCTGTGATGGGCCTGGGCAACCTGGGGCCCATAGGGAGCAGTTCCAGAAACCTCCAGCAGGTTGGCAGGTGCCTCCAGAGTGGGCACATTGTGTGGCCGGTGAGACCACCATCTCAATATCTGTGAGAGACTGGTGTTCCCAAGGGCCACTAATGGGGCCTGGCTCTGCGAAGAGCATCCACAGACCAGCGAGGCCAGGCGGCGTGGCCAGCGGAGACTGGCAACTGTAGCTGAGGTTGCATCAGTCCTCTGGTGTCAGCCTGGAGGAGGCCAGACGGGTGGACTTGCTCACTACCCACTAGGCTTCAGGAAGACAGGAGGCAGGGGGGTGGAGGCTGAGACCATAGGGACAAAGGGTGGAGGTTTTGGGGAGAAGCTGCAGGAGCAGTTCAGGAAGGGGTGGACCTGGAGCCGGTAGCCCTTCTGCCTGGCATGTGACTCTCCGGCACTGCAGAACAGGTGCTGGTGGGACAGTGGAAGAGAGGTGTGCACCATGTGGGGCTGAGGAACAGGGGAAGGAGGGCTGGTGGGTTGGGGTTTCATAGGAGAGGGTGCCGTGATGGAGGGAGGAAGTGGCCCTGAGGCAGGGAGGAGCTGACAGTCCCTTGTTGTCTCCCCTTAGGGAGGCAGGTGGTGGGGTGAGGCTACGGGGACCCAGCTGCAGGGACAAGTCGTCCCTGTATCAGTGAGGGAACTATTTTGGAAGCTACAACTGCTTCATGTGCCCCTGACACCACCTAGGTACCTTCCCCAGCTGTGGGGTCTCAGGGTCAAGGGGCCCACATGGCTGGAGAAATCTGGCCAGGCCCGGGCCTGGGGTATCACTGTGTTCCTGCTTTTTGGAAAGGAGGGGTGGCTTGGGATGGAAGGTATGAGTGGCCAGAGCCTTGGGACCCAGAGCACCTAGCGCCGGGCTGGGCACTGCCTCAGGGTGGCGCTGTGTTGATGGAGGGTGAGTGGCCTTGCCCGGTCTGCATGGGGCCCGCCCAAGGCTGGCGCTGACTGCCATGTGTTTGTTTTCTTTTTCCCTCCCTCCCTCCCTCGGTTTTCTTTTCTCAGAAATGAATTCAGAACGTGAGGTTTTTGGCGTGAACAGTAATTTTTGTTTATTGGAAGTCTGGCTGCAACTAATCTGTTGACAAGCTGTTCTTGCGTCTCTTGACCGTGTAGAATCCCCCTTTTGTCCTGGTGCCGCAGGCCACAGAGACAAGCAGCGCTGTGGCCAGCCTCTCCAGGGCGTCTGGGCGGGCCGTGTGGTAGGGGGAGGGCAGTCCTGGCAGCAGCCTCTGCAAAGCCCACCTTCCTCAAACGTAGAAAGAGGGGGCCACACATTGCCAGAATCCCCCGAGAGTAGTGTCTTCTCCCTTGTGTCTTGCTCGGAGGCTGCTCCTGTCTCTGGGCAGTGTTGGCTGTCTTCCTGTTTGTTCTGTTATGACCCTTTAAAAACATGGCCATTACAGCTGTGGGCTGCTGTGTCTCAGGTCCGAGGAACAGTCATGGAGTCCTCAAGTGTCTGTGCATGTTGGTCTGTGGGAGCCATGCCAGGCCAGGCCACGTGTTTATCACATGTCAGCGTGCCGCACTGAGGGGTGCTGTGTGCAACCACATACTCTTCCTGTTTGGTGACCCTGTGAGGGGCGTCCTTGGTGGAGGCATGGGGGATGTTCTGTGGTTTCTGTGCCATCTTCTGTATACTGTTGGGAGTCCCACCCTGGCCATGTGGTCATGCCTGCCTGAGCCTTGAGAGTTGAAACCAGCTCTGCCAGGGCACCTTGTATAAAGAAGACCACAGGGGGAGGCATGGCCAGGCCCTGCTGCGGATGTGGCAGGAGGCTGCGTGTCTGATGGCAATGTGGAAAGTGATAGGCCTAGAAGAGCTGGACACCCTATGAAGGGCGTGGTGAGAACGGGCAAGGGATCAGCCTGTGGGACAGGCCCCTGACAGGGTCATACCGGCCGCAAGGAAGACCAAAGTGAGAATGCAGGACCTGCTGCTTTTAGGACCAGGCAGCCCCGGCCAGATAGAGGCATCAGAGGAAGGAGCCGAAGAGGAGCCTCTCACTGAGAGAACCTGCAACCCACATCACCAGTGGAGAGGGGAGAGAGAGGGAAAGGGAAGAGGGAAGAGGAAAGAGGGGGAGAGAGAGAGAGAGAGAGAGAAAGAAACAGCGTGCCTTCCGACATAGCGACATAGTGGTGAGAGCAATGAGCGAGGACCCAGGCTCTGAGACTCCAGGGCCGTGGGCACAAGTACAGGGAGTCGGTGGGCAGCTGGAGACGCTCAGCCTGGTCAGGACTGAGGGAAGTGACAGTAAAGCCCTGGGGAGATGCCAGCGCACACACAACCAGGCCGGGTGGATTGGCCAGACACTGTCTTGTGCCGGCCTGTGGGCGTGTGGTGAGCTCCCGGTGTGCCCTGGGGCCCACATCCACGGCAAGCAGAGGAGCGCCCCACTGTGGCATGTTCACAGATGGCAGAACCCTTGTGGCTGTGCGTTGGACAGTCTTCTCAGAGGAGCAGAGTGTATGCGACCCTCGCCTGGCACGGCGGGCAATGGTGAGCTCTGCTGACCTGTGCGGAACTCAGTGACGCCCTCTGACAGCCGCCTGATGCTGGTCTTAGCTCAGCTGCCATTAACAAAACACCACAGGGCTGGGCGTGGTGGCGCACACTTGTAATCCCAGTACTTTGGGAGGCGGAGACTGGAGGATCTGGGTTCGCGACCAGCCTCAGCTCTCTCTCTCTCCCTGTCTCTCTCTCTCTACTTAGTGAGGCCCTCCGCAACTTCGTGAGACCCGGTTTCAAAATAAAGTACAAAAAATAGGGCCGGGGGTGTAGCGCGGAGGTAGAACGCCCCTGGGTTCAATCCCCGGTACTGCAAAAAAAAAAAAAAAAACACCACAGGCAGAGGGTGGTTTAGGCACCAGTTCGGGGCTGGCGTCAGGGCCCTGCCTGAGTGCAGATGGCAGCTTCTATGTGTCCTCGTGGTGGAGAGCTCTCCAGTGTTTCTTAGAAGGGCACTAATGGCATCGTGGGGCCACCCTCATGACCTGCTCTAACCCTGATCACCACCCAGAGGCCCCATCTCCAAATACTATCCTGCTGGGGGTCAGGGCTTCAACGTGAGGACTTGGAGACAAATGCCTGGCCAGTAGCAGTGCTTAATACACTTAACACTCAGTGTGTGTAGTGGGGACCCACACAGCCTGCTGGGAGGAGCCCTGCCCCCCACAGGAGGTCTGGCCACCAGCTGCCTGTGCTCTCCTCCACACAGTCCCTTCCTGGGCGCAGCGCGAGGTCTGTCCCCACCACGCTATGCTGCAGATCCCCCTGACTGGACAGAAGCTGAGGGAAGAGTACTCTGTAAGCCCCAAGCTGGCTGCCTTCAATTTCTTAGACCCTGAGGCTGGGCCGTGGCCTCAGTAGCAGTGAGATGGGGCACAGGAATGGCTCTCTGTGTGCTCCGGACCCTCATAGACCTCCCAGGAGGAAGAGTCCAGGCCCTTCCCCCAGCAGTCTTGGTTTACCTGTGAGGGCTGGGTCATGGCTGCCACCATGGGCCACAGGACAGGGATAGTCTTTCCTGCCCAAAGCCTTTTCCTGCCTTTGGTCTTGGCTTGGTGTGTTCCGGGAGATGCAGCCCCTGTGGGACCCCACAGGCTCCCAACATCCCCACCCAATCATAGGGGCAGTCTCTGACCCACCGCCTCTGTCCTTCAGGGCTCCTCACACCCCTGCCCTTGGACTTCATCCCCCCCCACTCTACCCCTGCTTGACCTCCTGGTGACCTAGTGGGGGCAGCTGCTGTAGCAGCCCTGCCTGGAGGAACTGTAGGTGACAGCGGGGCTCAGGCCAAGCCCTGGTCATGCCCTGCAGAGCATCAGCCTGAAGGTCAGAGGGTGGCAGACACCACCAGAAGCTGGCGTCAGCCAGCCCTGGGCAGGAGCATGCGGTCATCAGACCTTCCAGGGCCATCCTGGCCCTGCAGGGGACCCTTACGCCTGGCCTGCACCTGTGGATAGATGGGGTTAGGCTGGTAGACCCCTGGCCCAGAAAGCCCAGCTGGTGGTGGGGACCCTGCCAGGGCCTCAGAGACCAAACACAGGGTAGGGCCTGAGTTTGCTTGGAGGGCAGCAGTGTCTGGCCAGGTTGCGCTGGCCAGTCCTTGTATGCAGCCTGACCAGTGTGGTTTACAGGGGTGAGGGTAGGCTCTTCTGAGAGCCTTCAGGCAGGACTATGCCTTATCCCTGGGCCAGGCGTAAATGTCACCGCAGCAGTGTCCTCCCATCGGGAGCAGCCTGGGACATGGATGACACTGCTGTAAGACTGCAGGGGCCCATGTGTCCTTTCCCAGCATTGCAGGAGGCTTACCTTGATGTTGTTCCTAACGCTGCCTGGGCTTCTGGGGGTACAGCTTCTCTGCTTAGAACCTTCCAGCCCCTGGTGGCCCCTGCCTGCCCCCTGGGTTCCTGCTGTACCTTGCTGAGCCCCCAGGTTCCTGCAATCTGTTAGAGCTATTCCACCCCAGTGGGGAGACACCAGGAGAGAGGGGTTCCCAGGGCTGATGGAACAGGGGATGAGAAACTACCACCTGTGAGTGTGCTACAGCGGGGTGCTCAACCATGAGTGGCTGAGGGTGCCCGGCACTCCTCTGCTTACTGTGGACGTGGGCCCCAGGGCATGCCCGGCGCTCACCACACGCCCACAGCACGTGTGCCTGCAGGCCAGCATGTGTGTGCTGCCCTGAGGGCCTGTGTAGGATTCGAGGTCTGGGCTCTAGACAAGCCAGCCAGGCCATAGATTTCTCACTTGCCCCCTGGCGGGCCACTCAGGGCCTGCTGAGGGCACCCGGCGCCCCCCCACCCCGTGTGGAGAGCCCTCTCCCTTTCTGCCATAGGAAAAAGCAAATAGGAAGGAAAATGCTAGAAAATACCCCATCCATACCCACTTCAGCTCTAATACAGCACCGTTTATCATGTTTGCTTCAGGTCTGTATTCCATGAAATAACAAAGCTTTAAAAGAAAGCTGGTATGTCGAGCGTGGTGGCATACACCTGTAATGCCAGTACTTGGGCGGCTGAGAAAAGATCACAGGTTTGAGGCCAGCCTCAGCAACTTGTGAGGCCCTCTGCAACTTAGTGAGACCTGTTTCAGAGTAAAGAATAAGAGCTGGGCGTGGTGGCACATGCTTGTAATCCCAGTACTTGGGAGGCTGAGACAGGAAGATCACAGGTTTGTGGCCAGTCTCAGCAACTTAGGCCCTCTGCAACTTAACAAGACCCTGTTTCAAAATAAAAGAATAAAATTGGGCTGGGGGTATACCTCAGAGGTAGAATGCCCCTTGGTTCAATTTCTGGTACCACACACACAAAAAAAAAAGAAAGAAAGAAAGCTGGTGTGTAGTGGTTCATGCCTGTAATTCCAGTACTTGGGAGACTGAGACAGGAGGATTGCAGGTTTGAAGCTAGCCTCAGCAACTTAGTGAGAACCTGTTTCAAAATAAAAAATAAAAAGGACTGTGTGTGTTGTTCAGAGGTAGAATGCCTACCTCCTGGGTTCAGTCCCCAGTACCACACACAAAAAGAAAAAAGAGCCGGGTGTGGTGGCGCACATTGTAATCCCAGTACTTGGGAGGCTGAGACCAGAGGATCTGGGTTCACAGCCAGCCTCAGCTACTTAGTGAGGCTCTCCGCAACTTAGTGAGACCCTGTTTCAAAATAAAGAATAAAGCCGGGCATGGTGGCGCACGCTTGTAATCCCAGTACTTGGGAGGCTGAGACGGGAGGATTGTAGGTTCACAGCCAGCCTCAGCTACTTAGTGAGGCCCTCCGCAAAGTAGTGAGACCCTGTTTCAAAATAAAGAATAAAAATAAATAGGGCTGGGGGTGTAGCTTGGAGGTAGAATGCCCCTGGGTTCAATCCTCAGTACCGCAAAGAAAGAAAGAAAGAAAGAAAGGAGGGAGGGAGGGA